>PVIA01003820.1:0-156539 GCA_004024845.1 Tonatia bakeri
GTAAGTATCCTAACGCATCTTTCAGACCTACAAAAGCAACTAACCCTGGGGTCTACTGCACGTACAAGCACCAGATGGAGTCCCCTGGGCTGAGACAGTTCAGTTGACAAACACAGTGGGTAGTGGATAAATCAACTGAAGATGGGAGGGGAATGGTGGGGGGGGGGGTGCCAAGCGAAAAAGCCACGGAGGGGGCAGACAAAGCGTCTGGGGGTGATCAAGGACCAAACAGAAAGGTGAGAGGGTAAAACACGAGAAAAACAATGGAAGAAAAATGAAAAGAAAACCAAATCTGGTGTCTGAGCGGTGGCAGGTCACTGGGTACCAAACAGTGAGAGAAACAACAAAGGGGCACGGGAGAAAGAACAGCTGAGCGGAGGTGATAGAGAAGGGATGCGGGGCGCGATGGGTCGGACAAAGCGCCCAAGGCGGTGAAACAAAGGGCCGGAGGTAGAGAGTAGCCGGGGGCAACAGGGGAAGACAAAGCGCCCGGGGCCGGGGGGCACCGGCCGGGCGAGAAGGCGACGACCACCCGAGGAACAAAGCTACGCGGGGCTGGGAGGCAGGGCCCAGGGGCGGGGGGCGGGAGGCGCGCGGTGGGCACCGACCCGCGGGCCCCGTGCGCCCTGCCACACACGCCTGCACCCGCCCGCCCAGCCGCCGCCGCCGCCCGCCCTCACGCGCCGGAGCCCCAGCCACCGCGGCACGGAGCGAGCAGCGCACCGCCACACGCCGCCGCGCTCGGCGCACGCGTCACCGCCCCCGCGGCCCCCAGACGCCGAGCGCGCCGCGGTCTCCGAACGTGCCGACAGCCACGGGCTGCGAGACGCCCGCAACTTTCCCTGTTCTCAGCGCTCCGATTTTCCCCAGACTTACCCTGTCACAACAGGCGCCATCTTCCACAAACTCTCGCCAAAACTCCAACCCTCGCGAGATTCCCCCGACGCCTTCCCTGGTCCCTCTCCCCCGCCCCTTCCCTTTTTCCTCACTCCTGATTCTAACCAGCCCCCGTGCTCCTTTCCCCCTCGCAGCCGGTGCGAACAGCCAGACGCCTCGCGCCTCCCGCGAAGTACGGGATCCTGTCCGCTGCCTTCCCTGGAAACCTACCCAAGCGATGGAGCATGCGCACGCGGCTCCTCCGCGGGCGAGCCCTCCGTGTGGTCCATGGGGAGCGCTCCGGTTATCCGGGTTTTGAGTCGCGCCCTAAGGGACGTACGTGGAGACTGAGGAAAACCGGAGGGGATTACAATGGGGACGGGGAATGGAGGGGTCAGGAGGCGGGGCCGAGGGGAAGGTCCTGGGAAAATCTGCCGCGTCTCACAGGCCTAGAAGAAACACCTCCTCAAATGGGTGTTTTCCAAGTGGCTTCCCGCTCACTCTGGTTCCCAGCCCTTTTCATTCATTCAGATGTTCATTGGACGCCTCCTTTATGCAAATATCAGCTTTGGAGTTCGGGCGAGTGACAAACCAGGAACTATCTTCATTCTTGCACCTCCCCCCCCCCGGGCTAGAGGGGAGAAGGACAAGTGTCCAACGTGGTTCGACCCTCCAGAACTCTATAAATGGAAAACTTATGCAGTTGAGCTCTGTCGCCTTAGCTTTCTGTTCCTTGGGTGTGAAATGAGGTCAGGCCAAGGCCTCTGGCAAAGGGATCCCTAAGGTCTACCTCGCAGACACCGCCAGAACGCCGCGTATTTTACTCGGTGGTGAACAATGCGTTGGATTTGAGAGCAACCACTCCCAGTCCCGCGCTCCAACCGAAGGTCCCGCTTGGGCAGAGAGTTGCCTGCTGCGAGAGCGTCCCTAGGACCTCTCGCAGTCCCCAGCTGTGTGTGAACCCCTGTGTGTTTGGGACAGACTCTGCCTAGGCTCTCCCGTGGGCCTGGCACAGTGGACGACGCCGAAAAGTACTTAAGGCGACCTAAGCTCGAAAGCGCGCCCCAACCCCAGAGCAAACTTGGAGCTACTAGGTATTTAACAATAAGGAGCAGGGCGTGAGCCCCGCCCCCCACCTGCAACACACCCTTTTCTCCACCCCCTACCTGCAACATCCCTTTCTACCCGTCCCGTCCCCCCGCACCGCCCGCCCCCGCGCAGCCCGTGCCCTTTCAATTCCTAGAGATTCCCAGAATCAGCACTGCCTCCCGCAGGGAGCCCCAAAACCCGGAGAACTGGAATCCGATGCCCGAAACCTGCTGAACGCGCACCAGGATTGGCGCGGCACTGCGCATGTGCCCAATGCGGGCAGCCTAGTCTCACGCTACACCTCCTTCCTACCGCCTTCCACTACTCGACTCAGACACAACACGGGCCGTGGGAAATTTATAAACCTCGCGAGAACGCTCCCACTGTTGTCTATGGTTTCTCCCCAAATCTCGCGGAGCCCGAGCGGGACAGGTGTTTGTCTAGCACAGCTACGAGCACTATTTGTGCCGCGCGTGTCCGGACGGCGGACGGTCGGCGCCAGCGGGGTGGGAAAAGAGCAGCTTGCCGCGGAGGCGGAGGGGGTGGGCGCGTGGCGGGGAGCGCAGGGCGGGGAGGCCCGGAGGGGCTCGAGGTCTTGAACACTCTCGCCGTCTGACACTTTGTGGAAGTGGGTCGTTGCCGGGACGCGGGGTGGGGACGGCTCTAAACGAAGGGGGAGAAGCTTGGAGATGAAAAACACCTCCTGGTGCTGATCGTAAGAGGTCAAATTCTGGGGCAGAGGAGCCCCAGGCTGATTACCTTGGGGAGGTTTCCTGTCGCCCTTCACAAGCTTGGTACTTTCCTAAAATGTGTTAGACAACTCGCTGCCCCCGCCCCCTCCGCCTCCGGAAGCCGGCGGCCCCAGAGTCGGGTTTGAGTCATGCCCTGAGTCGCCTAGTCTGGCCACCACTTTTCTGCTTTGAAACAAGTTAGGATTCTCTTAGCTGCTCTCTTCTAGCAATTGGTTTTTTTCTTTCTATTCTACCCGCTGTCCTCACAATTGAGTCGCCGGGTGGAGGACAGAAAAGCAAGCTGCTCACTGCGCTCTTGCTTTGTTGCCTTGTATAGATTCTGCCTTCCATTCATGGACAGTTTTTTAAATCTCACCCCTCACCTCAACTAATCTCTTCCTAGCCTTTTAAAATGATCCTTATATAACCGTTTGTCCTTTTTTATTTTTTCTCTCACTAATGACTTAAAATACTGGATTTGCTTTCCTTCACTTTTGTCTTTGACGAAATATTCCATTTTAAGTATTGTTTCATCAGCAGCTTTAGTGACAATTATTTTAAAAATGCATCCCTTCTGTTTGGATTATTTATTTGTCCAATGAATTCCTGGTTGCATTCTCCAAGCAGACACATTTCAGGTTGCCCTAGCGTACCAGCCTAGCCTATCATTGCCCAGGAACTGGTGTCCTAGTGACATCATAGACCCACACAAATAGAATTGAGTTCACTTTTGAATTTTGGAGGACAGTGAGTCCCATTCTGCTGGTTATGTAGGGGACAAAAGAAATCTACTTTTTGAGTTGTTTTTCAAGGTTGTTAGTTGTGTGTGCATTTATCCCTTCAATTAAGTATTTTACACAACAACAAAAACAAAACAAAAGATACAAGGACATTTAATGCAATATATCAGTGCAGGTCTGATTTGGAACAAGATAGCTCAGGAGGAGGACAATGCCCAAGGGCACACATTCCTTGGAGACTCCATCCCAAGAAGGCATTTCAACCCAGGTTTAGTACAGGACATTAATCTACTTTTGGAAGGATGGCCATCTGAGAACCCCAGCCATGAGAAACCATGGGAACCATGAATTGAATCACAACTCATCTTTACCCTAAAACATGTTCCTCTTGCATTCCAGTAAATGACAACTCCATCCTTCCACTTATTTAAGGCAAGACTTTGGAGTCATTCTTGCCTTCTTTTCTTCTCACATCCAAAATCCAATGTAACAAAACCACGCTGGCTCTACTTTCATACTATACCGACAATCCAAACAGTCCCACACCTCCATCCGTACCAGCTCAGTCTAATCCATCTCATTTCTCACACGGTTTACAGGAAGTCTCCTAACTGGTTCTCTCCTTTCATTCCTGCCTTCCTTCTGTCTGTTCTCAATAGAGTATTCAGAGTAACCCTCTAGAACTTCTCGCTGGTTTTCCATTTCACTTTGAGGACCTACGCAATCTGGCCTGCCACCCCGACAAACCAGCCACCTGCATGCCACCCACCCCCTCTGCCTTCCTGAGCTCATCATTCACCTCTTCTTCCTCTTCTTGTTCACTGAACTCTACCTAACCAATAGCCTTCCTTGCAGTTCCTAGAATGTAATCACTCCTGCTGTTGTTCTTTCCCTCAGATGTCTTATGGCTCATTCCTTCACTGTTTTCGGGTCTCTGCTTAAATGTCACCTCAGTGAGGCCTTCTGTGACCACCCTTCACGAAAATGACTTCTCATACTCCCTATTCCCTCTTTCATTTTTCCTACAGCACTTATCATAAGCTAACATACTATGTATCATACTTATGTATTGCATTTACTTTGCCTCTTCCCATTATAATGTAATCTTAAGTGCAGGGCTTTTCTCTATTTTTTTCATTGTTCAAGCCTCAGCCACAAGAATAATGCCTGGTGGTGTGTGATGGACACTCAGTAAGCATCCGCAGAATGAAGGGATGTCTTCCATTTTAGAGTGGAACGGAAATGATTCTGAGGGCTCGGTAAGCCTTCTAGGATGCAAACCAGTGTTGGAGTTAGACCAGCAGTGATCCCCCCCATGCCAGCTTGCCTGCAGAGGAAAAGGGAGACCATAGGGCAACTGCCTGTGTTGACTTTTTGCCAGAAAGTTCTTATTCCTGGGTTAGACCGATAGATGAACCTAGACTTACTCGAAGGTTTTCCGGGACTCTCCATTTTAGAACCTCAGCAGAGAAAACATTATCAGAAGGATATTTTTTTTTTAAAAAAACAGGTATTCTCATGTGTTGCTAGTGGGAGTGAAAATGGCTATAATCTTTATGAAAACCATTTTGATAAAATTTACCACTACCTGTTAATTCTACAGTTCCATTTCTAGAAAACTGCCTTATAACTATACTCACAGATGTGTGAAATTACTTATATTGCAGCATGATTGATGGAAAAAAATATGTTACCTAATTGTCAATCAAGAGATGTCTTATTTTTCTAATCATGATATATTTATAGATTTTAATAGGTATGCATTTGTTAATAAGCCAAGGCTGCTTTTTATGTACTTATGTAGAAGGATTACAAACTTTAGAAAACAACGTACAAAATACTGATAGATAAATATACACTTATTTGTCTATATGTATCTAAAATGGCTCTGGAAGGACACACTAAAAACTGTTTAACACTGACCACTTAGCTCTAAGGGACTCAAAGGCTGGAGGACTCAGGTGAGGAGGTGGCTTGACTCACAGCCAGCTATCTCAGATCTTTGAATTTTGTACCAAGTGCATGTACTGCCTATTCAAATATAAAAAATAAAAAGGGGGGGGAAAGTAAGAAAAGGAATAAATGCAAAGAAGAATAATTGACGAAATAAAATTGTTTCTTTTCTTCCACTTGCTATAAAACTATTTTCGAATAGAAGTTATGAACATGGTATATCATCTCAGTAGAATTAAGAACTGTAGGACCGTCAGCACTTTGCCCCAGGCATTTGGTAACACTGAATTCACTGTGTGTTCAAACAGCAAGTTCAGTCTTGATTTGTGGTGGTTTATATCAGGCATAATCTTTGGTGGTTTACGAATGTGGATAATGCCGGGACCTCAGGGGACTTCCTGGCTAACAGAGTACACAGACTAGTCGAAGTATAACTCCAGGACAGAGAACTCAGTTTAATGGCCCTGGGGGACAATGGAAGAAGCACTGGGCCCAGGGAAACCTTGCAGAGGTGATTTTTGAACTCTTAGTGGAGTGGGAATTCCAAAGACAATAGGAGGAGGAAGTGTCAGAAGCACAGGAAACAGCTTGTTCAGGCTCTGAGGTGTGAAAGAGCATCTTGTATTCAGGGGAACTCCAGGTGTGAGGTTGGTGCAAAGTAGAAGCTGGGACAGGGGAAGGTAGGTAAGCATCCTAAGCATGGTCTCAAGAAGGACCTGGTAAAAAGGTGGTGGGGTGGGCATGAGAATCACCTGGGTCCCATTCCCTCAAACTAAATGAGCAAATCTGGGCTGAAACCAGGAACAGACATTTATTTCTAACAGGCTCTTTGTTATAGGAGTTAGGTGCAATATTTCTTCAGGAATTTCACATTAAAGGGAGTAATGGTATATAGTTTATTTTTTAAAACAATAAATGAAATATATAAATATTAAAAGGAATGAATTTGTGAGTCCCTGAGTGTATATCAAATGGACATATGAAGCAGCTAATGGCAGTGAGATAAACATTCTGGAAGGGGTCACGTTTTGCTGTGGTTGTTTAAACACAGTGACACATTTCAACATTGCTGTCATTTTAAGGTTAAGTTATGCCATCTTGTGTTAATGAGACACATTAAAGCGTTGGAAATTTTACTAAGTAGCCTCATGATGGAGAACACGGACGGGTTCCCAAGCCACATCGCATGCTACTGGCTGTAACACTTAGACAACTTATTTAACCTGTCAGTGCCTTGGTTTTCTCACCTGTGAAATGGAGATAATAGCACCTAATTCACAGGACTGTCCTGAGGATTTAAAGTGCTTATTATGTCCAAAGCAGGGGTCCCCGGCCTCTGGACCTTGGACTGGTTCCAGGCCGGCCCTGTTAGGAACTGGGCCACACAGCAGGAGGTGAGCTTGAATGTAATGCATTTGAATCTTCCCAAAACCATCCTCCCCACCCTGTCCGTGGAAAAATTGTCTTCCACGAAACCAGTCCCTGGTGCCAAAAAAGGTTGGGGACTGCTGGTATAAAGCACATAGAATGATACCTGTAAAATAATTGTTATAGTAATATTAGTTTTTACCATTATATTACTTAATAAATCCATAAGTTGCATTCATCTCATGAAAGTTGTTGCAAACCTGTCAAAATATCTTTAAAACTTAAAAAATCAATGTTAAACTGGCCAAAGATAGTGATAATTTTATTCAGATTGGTATTCATTCCTTTGTCATATCCTACAAAAAAAGTCAACATCATTATTTTTGTTATTTAATTTCTAAGAGGTTCACACGCCCAAAAAGGTTGAGAAACATGTTGAAGATGGCCAGTGACAGCCTCTGAGGGTGGAGAGATGTGATCAGATGTTGAGGTGGCTGCACGCCTAAGAAAGCCACCTGGTAACTAACGTTGGAAACCGGGAGCTGTTCACGCCACAGGAGTTCATTAACTAATGGTCTTCATTCCTCTTTATGTCTCCCTTTTTAAAATAAGAATATCCCTATAATTTTTTACTGTGTTAATCAAGGTTAATAAAATGTACAGAAGATTGAAAGAGTGGTAAGAAGGATTTCATCCAACTATGCAATTCTGTAAGGAAAATAAGCTCTAATGCTAGGATTGTAAGAAATGAAGAGAATACTGAAGATGAGTCATAGAGTGGGCTTCAGGAGAACCTGAAACATAAAAATAAATGTTCGTTTTTTTCCCCTAATGGTGTTTGATTTTCACAGGATTCTTTGGCCCTGAGAATTTTCTTCATTCTTTCTTTTTGTCTTCTCCTTTCCTTTCCTCTTCTTTCCTCTCCTTTCTTCTCCTTTCCTCTCCTTTCCTCTCCTCTCCTCTCCTTTCCTTTCCTTTCCAGCTTTTGCTTAAGCTTTGCTTTGCTTAAGCCAAGTTAAGCTTTGCTTAAGGAGAAACATTCACCTAGACTGGTAGGAGAGGATGTGGGGCAAGGTAGCAGCTGGAGGACTAGGTGGGCGAGACGGTGGCTGGTGAATTAGGCACTCCCACAGGCATGCAGATAAATTGGGGGAAACAAGTGGAGAGCAAGACAGACCACTCAACCTAGGGTTCCAGCACAGTGAAATAAAGCCTTACAACTTCTGGCTGGAATTTGAGGTGGAGGTTGAGGTGGCGGGAAAAACTCCCAGCCTCACAGGAGAGTTTGTTGGAGAGACCCACAGGGTCCTAGAACGTACACAAACCCACCCACCTGGGAGTGAGCACCAGAAGGACCCCATTTGGTCGCAGAAAGTGGGGGAAGTGACAGAAAGCCAGCCAAGAGCTGAGCAAGCAACATTGTTCCCTCTCTAACCTCTCCCCTACATACAGCACCACACACATGGAGGTAGGTTGCCCCGTCCTGGTGAATACCTAAGACTCTGTCCTTTACTACATAACAAGCACACTGAGATTTTATATATATATGACTCAAATGAAAGAACAGATCAGAGCTCCAGAAAAAGAACCAAGAGGTGAAGAGACAGCCAACCTATCAGATGCAGAGTTCAAAACACTAGTAATCAGGATGCTCACAGAAATGGTTGAGTATGGTCACAAGATAGAGGAAGAAGTGAAGGCTATGAAAAGTAAAATAAAGGAGAATGTACAGGGAACCAACAGTGATGGGAAGAAAAATGAGACTCAAATCACTGATTTAGAGCAGAGGAAGAAATAAACATTCAACCAGAACAGAATGAAGAAACAAGATTTAAAAAAAAAAACGAGGAGAGGCTTAGGAACTCTGGGACAGCTTTAAATGTTCCAACATCCAAATCATAGGGGTGCCAAAAGGAGAAGAAGGAGAGCGAGAAATTGATAACTTATTTGAAGAAATAATGAAAGAGAACTTCCCCAATCTGGCAAAGGAAATAGACTTCAAGGAAGCCCAGTGAGTCCCAAAGAAGTTGGGCCCAAGTAGGAACACACCAATATACATCATAATTACATTACCCAAGATTAAAGATGAGAGAATCTTAAAAGCCACAGGAGAAAAGGAGACAGTTACCTACAAAGGAGTTCCCATAAGACAATCAGCTGATTTTTCAAAAGAAATCTTGCAGGCAAGAAGGGGCTGAAAAGAAGTATTGGAAGTCGTGAAAGGCAAGACCCACATCCAAGATTACCCTATCTAGCAAAGCTATCATTTAGAATGGGAGGGCAGATAAAATGCTTCCCAGAGAAGGCCAAGTTGAAGGAGTTCATTATCACCAAGCCTTTATTATATGAAATGTTAAAGGGAGTTATCTAAGAAAAAGAAGATCAAAACTATGAACGGTAAAATGACAATAAACTCACAACTATTAACAACTGAACCTAAAAACAAACTAAGCAAACAACTAGAACAGGAACAAAATCACAGAAATGGAGGGTTATCAGTGTGGTGGGGGGGTCACGGAGAATGGGGGAAAAGGTACAGGGAATAAGAAGCATAAATGGTAGGTATAAAATAGAGAGGGAGAGGTTAAGAACAGTATTAGGAAGTGTAGAAGCCAAAGAACTTATATGTATGACCCATGGACACAAACCAAGTGGGAGGGTACAATACTGGTGGGAGGTAGTACAGGGTGGAGGAGAATAAGGGGGAGGAAAAAATGGGAGAACTGTAATAGCATAATAAGTAAAATATATTTAGAAAGTGAAGCAAGAAAAAGCATGGGTCATTTAATGATGTGGACAAGAATAGAATCAAAGCACATTTGTAAGAATAGTGTGTGCAAATCTAATAATTTGTCAGAAGCTTTCATAGCTAGTGTGATTGGAAGAAAATGTTACCATGTGTGATTGATACATCTTGTTCTTTGTATGGCATGAACAAAATAAAGCCAGTTAACACTAACTATACAAAAATGACAGCATCATATGAATCATAAAATTCCAGTGATCTGTTTGTGAAAGACTACAAATAAACTTTGATTTCCTAAACGTTCCCCTTTGCCATGTATCATGGATTGCGGTGGTTTGGGGTTTCTGTATTGAGGCAATGTTGCACACCCATAGTTCATGAAACAGTTGGGGCATGAAGGAAAGAGCACTGGACTCAACGACCATTGAGTCCAGCCTTCCCCACTAGCCAGCTGGCTAATTTTGGGCTACCTGATTTTTCCTCATCTGCGAATGGGAAATGTAAGAGCTATTGCTTAGTGTTATTTTGAGAATTACTCGAAAAATTAAAGGAAATAACTGGGGACATAGTAAGTACTCAGTACTTAGGAAATTCTCCCACCCATGACAATGTTCAGTATCCTTTTCTATTTGGTGGACTAATACTATCTGCCTTAGAGATTTGTTGCACAGATCAAATAAGATATTTATGTAAATAATTAACTCAATTGTCTTCAAATAAGTTTATTCTTTATTTTTGTTTGGCACATCCATTTGTAAAAATTTGACTATGGGTTTATAGTAAATCAATGGAACAAAAAAATGCCCATGTTTTCTTCTCTGGCCCCGATTACTATTAACCTTGGGCATCGATGGCCTGTTGTCAGTTTTTCAAAGAAAGCCGACCAGAGATGTTTCACTCTGCATCTGTATTGTTCTGTGCCACAGATAGTGTCATGATAAGGATGCACTCGTAGGTGATGTTTGTGGCTAGCACCCTCGTCTAAAATAGACTAAGAAGGTAAAATGTGAAACCGTTCCATTTAAGCACTGACAAATACTGAGAGAGAATATAGAATTCCCATCTTGTAAAATACTTCGCTCTGTCAAAGCCAGCCAGCATGAATCCCCTTGAACATCATAATCAGCTTGTGCGTCATAACTTTTACTATTACTATTATGTCAGTGTGTCAATATTTATCATTTTAATTAATTTTTAAAGTTTAATTAGAAAGTTATCAATTAATTTTTAAAGTCATGTCCACATGTGGGAATGTAAAAATGGGAAATTACTGCAGGAAAGAAAATAATTCTAATGAAGCTATTATTAAATATTGAGGACAGACTTGGTTTTATGTAGTAGACATGTCTGAAAAGTTTCATCTCAATTCATAATGTATTTAATTTGTAAAAAGCATTGGAGCAACTTTCAAGACGCTGTGTTAGGAATTATAACTGGTATAGTCCCTATTTGTACCTTTTCTTACTTCAATGATTATGTAACTAGATTCTGTCACGATTAGCATCCTGTCGAAGGTGAAATAAATTGTATTATGGTGTTATAAATATCCCAGTAGTGGAAAAATATTTCTC
The DNA here is from genome assembly GCA_004024845.1 of Tonatia bakeri. NCBI lineage: Eukaryota > Metazoa > Chordata > Mammalia > Chiroptera > Phyllostomidae > Tonatia > Tonatia bakeri. The sequence goes on from PVIA01003820.1 coordinate 11,075, forward strand.
AAGATCTCAACGACAAGTCACCCCCCATTAAGTACTTTGGAAAATTTTGGAAATTTATGCATGCTTCTTTTTTTTTCTTGTCTTCTCTCCCAGCTTTCCAACCCTTGGCTTAAATGCTACCCTCAGAATTACTTTTGACTTCAGTGAGAGTTATAAACTGTCGTCTGGGAGAAGCATTTGGCTTCTACTTTTCAAGTCTAAAGTTCTCCAGAAATGTTCTTATGAAATGTGAATCTGATTTTCATCACATAATTTTACCTACATAGCATCATATTTTCCTTCACCAACAAACACTAAGTATTTTATTTTTAAATAGCACAGCTAAATCTGTATTTGCATGGTACTTTCCAAGTGTCTGAAATAGTCACCAAATCACAAAATCTAGGCAAAAACAAAGGACTTAAGAACTGAAAGATAACTTCTGAAAAACAGATTGCAGCAAAAGTATGTAGTTTTATGCAATAGAGGGTTTTCAAAAAGTGGTGTGCCGATGCAACACACAGCAGATCAGCTTTCTGTTTGAAGGAATACTGTGATGTACATAATTTGCGAAGTGACAATAACACAACTACACTAATCTAAGACTTCCTACAAACATTCAGTCAGTCCTCAGGACAAAGCTGCAGGTAAGTGACTTGATCCCCGTTTTTACAGGTGAGGCTCAGAGAGTATGACCTGCACAAGTTACACTTTGAGGAGTAGAATTCATGATTGCCAGGGAGTTCTTTATTTTTTTCTATAGAAATTTAAATTACTTTATTATCACAACCTGAAAGAGAATATCTTGTGTCAAATATGCAGACTACCAAATTATAATCTTAATACATTATTTACAAAAATATAAATGCTAAGAAACGCAAAAAAAAATTTAAATAGCTGGTAACACTCTCTCTACACACACACACACACACACACACACACACACACACATACACACAAATCTTATGAACTAGTAACAGTGAGTGGCCAAGAGTGGGTGGTCAAGACCGTAAAAGACCTAATACTGTTGTGGGTTTTTTGCCATGTTTATTATTAAAAAAAAATAATTCACCAAAGACATCTCAAGAAAAGAAAACTGCAGACCAATTAATACAGACACAAAAATCTTCAACAAAATACTGGCAAACATTAAACAAACTAGGAATAGAAGGCCACTCCCTCAAGCTGTTAAAGGGTATTTATAAGAAATTCAGTATCAGCTTCATTTTTAAAGGTAAAAGTCTGATGTTTTCCAACTAATATCAGAAAATATACAAGGATTTCCATTCATATCACTTCTATTGCACACTATATTGGAGATTTTCACCTGGCAATTTTAGCAACAAAATGAAACAGAAGACATCTAGCTTGGAAAAGAAAAGGTAAAACTATCTCTATTTGCAGATAACATGATCTTACAAATAGAAAATTATAAGGACTTTATTAAAAATTATTAGAGCTGAGATCCAAATTCAGCAAGGTTGCATGATACAAGGTCAATATACAAAAAGCAACTGTATTTCTATATGTTTGCAATGGGTAATTCAGAAATGAAACTAAGAAAACAATCCCATTACAATAAAAAAAAACAATAAAATACTTGAAAATAAATTAAACAAAAAAAAAGTATAATTCTTATACTCTGGAAACTATAGAATAGTCTTGAGCCTTGACAGGTGTGGCTCAGTGGATCTGGTGCCGGCCTGCAAACCAAAGGGTCACTGGTTTGATTCCCAGTCAGGGCACATGCCTGGGTGGCAGGTCAGGTCCCCAGAACGGGGCATGTGAGAGGCACCATGCATTGATGTTTCTCTCTTTCTTTCTCCTACTCTTCCCCTCTGTCTAAAAATAAATAAATAACATCTTTAAAAAAAAAGTCTTGAACTAAATTTTGAAAGATCTGAATAAATAGATTTTGCATTTTCATGAATTAAAAGATACTATTATTAAGATTACAACATTCTTCAAACTGATCTACAGATTCAACATAATCACTATCAGAATTCCAACTGCCCACTTTGTGGAAATTAATAAGCTTCCTAAAATTCACATAGAAATTCAAGGAATTCAGGATAGCCAAAACAGTCATGAAAAGAACAAAGTTGGAAGATTTAAATTTACTGCAAACCTACAGTAATCAAGGCCATGCAGTACTGGCATACAGTAGACATATACATCAGTGGAATATAATTGAGAGTTCAGACATAAACCCTCATTTTTATGGTCAATTGATTTTCAACAAGAGCCCCAAAACAATTCAATGGGGAAAAAATAGCCTTCAAGAAATGGTGCCAGGACAATGGGATATCCACATGCAAAAGAGTGAAGTTGGGCCAGAACTTCACAGCATATATAAAAATGACCTTAAACTGGATCTAGACCCAGATGTAAAAACTAAAACTATAACATTCTTAGAAGAAATCATAAGGGTAAATCTTCATAACCATGGCCTACCAATGATTCCTTAGATATGACACCAAAATTGCAAGCAACAAAAGGAAAAAAAATAGATAAGTTGACTTCATCAAAACTGAACCTTTGTGCATCCAAGGACACTCTGAAGAAAGTGAAAAAGACATACCATAGAATGGCAGGAGATATTTGCAAATCATATATCTGATAAAGATCTAATGTCCAGAATGTGTGGATATATAAAGAAATCTTAAGACTGAATAACTGAAAGACAAATAATTTAATTTAAAAGTGGGCAAAAGATCTAAGTAGATGTTTCTCTAAAGAAGATATGCAAATGGCCAATAGGCACATGGAAAAATATTCATCATCATTAACCATGTGAGAAATGTAAAGCAAACCCACAATGAGGTGTCAGTTCACACCCACTAGGATGGCAATAATCAAAGACACAGCTAACGACAAGTGTTGGCGAGGACGTAGAAAACTGAAGCACTCATACATTGCTGGTTGGAATATAACCCGAAAACGTTAAAGAGTTACTATATGATGCAGGAATCCCACTCCTCAATATCTACCCAAGAGAACTAAAAACATGTGTCCACACAAAAACTTGTACATGAAGATTCATGGCAGCATTAATCATAATAGCCAAAAAGTAGAAACAGCCCAAATATTCATCAACTGAAGAATGGATAAATAAACTGTGGTATATCTATAAAATGGGATGTTAGGCCACAAAAAGAAATGAAATACTAATACATCGTTTCAAGATGAATCTTGAAAATATGCTAAATGAAAGAAGTGAGTCACAAAAGATCCCAAATTGTATGATTCTATTATAAGAAATGTCCAGAATCGACAAGTCTATAGAAAGCAGATTAATGGTTACCTAGGGAGTTTGGGACTAGAGGGTGTTGCAGCTGATAAAGGGTATAGGACTTCTTTTCAAAAGGATGAAAATGTCCTAAAATGACTGTGGTGCTGATGTGCAACGCTGCGAACATACTAAAAACTCGTGAATGTACACATTAAATGGATGAATCATACAGTATGTAAAGTATATCCCAATACAGCTTTTTTTAAAACAGCAGAAAAAAATTAAATTTAACTTTATTCGATTAAATGCTTTAAAATTCCTGTGACCATAGACCTTATCTTAGTCATAGGCTGATATAAATGTTCAAGTGAGGGCAAATAAATAATAAACTCCACAAAAGGTCAGGGAATAGTTGATTTACCCTCTAGCTTCATCGTAAGTTTGAGATTATATTTCTTACAGGGATAAAATTTCTTAACACTTCAGAAGTGAACTGATTTTTTTAAAAGATAATTTATTGTCAAATGAAGAAGTCACAAAGCAAAAGGGAGTGGAAGAAATGTAAAAAACGGTTTTTGTTAAATACTATTCTGGACTTCTTAAGGTTAGAAACAGGAAAAGTGTCAAATAAAAAGGTAATCATTCTTTTTTAAAAGGTCTGGATTTGAAAAGAAAACTTTTCTCTGAAAATATGAATCTTTGTTATTACATAAAAGCCATAATTTAAGAGCCTGAAAAAAGGATGGTTTAATTCATAAGTACCGTATTTTTTGGACCATAAGACACACCTAATTTTAGAGGAAAATAGGAAAAAATATTTTGAAGCAAAAAATGTGGTAAAATATTTAATAACATAAATAACATATTTCACCAATGAAAATGTAAAGCTACAGACTATAAGTGCACCCCCACTTCTCCTCCCAAATTTAGGGGGGAATTGCATCTTATAGTCCGAAAAACACAGTAAGTAAACTGCATCTTCTAGCTAAACTTAAGAATGTTTGGTTTGTTTGTTTCTATTTTATTGAATTTATTGGGGTGACATTGGTTAATACAATTATATAGGTTTCAGGTGTATGACTCTATAATCATTCATCTGTATATTGTATTGTGTTCCCCACCCCAAGTGAACTGATCTTATATTAATATAAAAAAGAATAGTTGAAATTACTGAGTATCGACTTAATCCGAGGGACTTCATATATGTGATCCTATTAGGCCCTCCCACACCTACTCCCTTTTAACAGCCAGGGAAGCATGGCCGGGAGAGGTCAAGTGGCTTTCCTCGGCTCACACTAGAAGTTACAGGTATAGCTAGGAAGTGAATGCTAGGGCTCTTCTACCCTTCTCTACGACTTGACATGCCGACATGCCGGTGCTGGCCTGCTGAGTCACCTTACCCCTCCATTACCATTGGTGAAATTAAGAACACAAAGACCTCGGGATTTGTAAGGGGAATTACTTAAAGGGTAGGTGAATGTTACTTTGAGAACCTAAGGATCAGGGCACCACCTCTAGGCCGCTCTAGAGAGCTGGTGATGGGGGTTGGAAATAGATCTTCCTTATTTTCAAATGTGGAAGATAAGACGAAGAAATTGAAAAGAAAACCCCAAAGGTACCTTCCTGGTCTAAAGTTTTATCAGCCTAAGGCTCTATCTCAAAGGAGCTGAAGGTACCTTAGAATTCAAATGACTGTTTCTTCCTCTCCAGACTTAATCTTCCCCTAGGATACATAATTGAAATATCACCTTCAGGGCTGCAGGGTAAATTCCATCAGGAAGTGAAGGCCTCTGCGTAACCTCGTGAATTTGCTATCAGGTCATTTATAGCCTCTGCACCACCCTATACTTACACTATTCAGGGCCCTGATGCTTCAGTTTATCCTCTCCTACTTTCACCTTATTGAGTCCATTCCTTTGTCGTCCACTGATTCAAAATGGAACATTTATGGACTGCCCTCGAGGAGCCAGGCACCGTTGTAGGCACCGAGGAGGCAGGTTGGAGCCCGTAAAACAAGATTGCTGCCTTCAGGCGACTTGTGATCAAGGATGGATACAAGGAGAATAAAAGGGTAAACAAATAAAGAAGACTATTTTAAATAACAATAGAAACTATGCAAAAATTAAACAGGAGTGAAAAATGCCAGTGGGTGAAGGAAGCTGACTTTATTTAGGTGCACAGCCCTCTTGATGGTAAATTCCTTTCATTGTACTTAAGATGCTCAAAGTACTTTAACTGTGTAATTCTTTTAAAAAGGTTTTTAGGGAGAATAACAATGTTTACCATTTTAAATTCATTCCTCAGACTAACAGCGCAGAGATACCGAGGTGTTTCAAAAGTATAGACTTGAATATTTCTACATTTCTTTGGTAAAGTCTACATGGGAAAGGAAAGCTATAAGCATTCAAACTCTGAGTACCAATTACATAAATGGGTAAAACCACACACCAGCTATTCATGTGTATGATCCTCAACCCCCACCCCAGACACTCACGCACATCCAGCATTGGGAGTTGGGTGTTTATCCCTATTTCATTTTTTAAGATGTTATTTATTTCTTTTTAGAGACAGGGGAAGGGAGGGAGAAAGAAAGGGAAAGAAACATCAATGTGATCAGTTACCTGTCCTAGGCACCCCAACTGAGGACCAAACCCACAACCCAGGCATGTGCCCTGACTGACCTTTTGCTTTGATGGACGAGGCTCAACCAACTGAGCCTCACAGGGCAGGGCTATCCCTATTTTGTAGAAGTGATTTGCCTATCAACACTGAGGTCAGAAATGAACAAACCAGGTTTGAAGCCAGGCATCTTTCTGCCTCCAAGCCCAGAACCTTTTTACTTACACTACCCATGAACCTATAATTTCATGCCATGCCTACTCCTTCAGACACCTTGCTCCTTCATTAAGAGGTTTCGGTTTTAAAAAAATTACTGTGAAGGGAGTGGGGGTATATTGAGAAGTTTTGGCATGAATATTTCAGCATGTTAATAAACCTTTAACTTCCCACTTCATTTTGCCTGTAAGTCACATATTATCAGAAATAATTTCAGAGGTAATTATATATTTGTCATGGGAACACTAAATTCTTTTAAAAGTAGTCTTAACTATCTTTTCTGAGAAGGTGCTTGTTGTTTGCTCGGATAATGCAATTCCTGTTTGTGTTATTATAAATTTACTACAATTTATATGAAGAAAGTCTTTTTCCCTTGTTCCACTCAGTGAAATGTTGCATTTTCATGATGATTAAGAGCAAAACAGCCCAAAATGCTATATTCGTTCAAAAAAAATTTCTCAGAATGGTGTATTAAAACTGAAACTGAAACATCACGGAGGTGGTAACATCTACTCACATTCAATTATTTATGGGCAGAAAAAGTTAGATAACATCGGTGTCTGCAGACCTACACAATGTGTTAATAATGTCTCGGTATTAAAAAATAAGTGTGAAATTTAGGGCGAATCCTCTAGATGAGGACGTTCTAGACAGGTTTAGAAGAGTGATGAACTAAGCAGACCCTTCAAATGAACTGAGGTATCACATGAGAAACACATAAGAGATAATAGTATTAAACTTTGCTAAGAAGGATCATTCTGAAACGCCACCAGTTTGCAGCTTCTTCCTTGATGCCCCCTCCCCTGTCCTACCCCTAATTTTTTTCTCCTTTGAGGTATAAAGTATTTATTTCATCGCCGCATTTCTTTTTTGGAGTTCTTCTCTTTCACTGTTTTTGTGCTCGAGGGAAACGTGCGTGTGTTGAGATACTAAGACAGCTTTCTCTGTCCTGCATTTTCTCTCGGATGTATAGACTCCAGATGCCTCTAATGTAGTCTTAATTCTACTGAAATTCATTTTGCAGAGTTAGTTCTCCGTAAGAGTCCTTTATCAGACTACTTCTTTGTATTTCAGTAACCACAATGGTCTTCCTGCCTCTAAAATGTGGACTTTCCTGACTTGGTGATGTCATTTTTGGTGCCGTCCGTTGCTGCCCTCTCCACGGCCCCCTCCTGCCCTGAATCACTCTGCACTGTTAATACCAAACTCATGCGTTAAAGAACAGGCTTGTCAAGCATACTGCTTTGAACTTGAGTTTTATAGGAATTGCTAAGCCAGAATCTTTCCTCAAATTATGGTTATATTGAACAAATATTAGTTATTAAGAAGATGCTTTTAATCCCTCTTTTTCCTCTTTGTTCACTATAAAGGTTGAGTTTCTTTTAGAGACACACAACTCATGTGGAATTTAGCTTTGTCCATCTCGTGCGAATCCCCACAGGGTTTGTAAAACTGCAACTCAAATCCCCTCCTGAAAAAACACACTGATTATTTATACTTATGCTAGTTCCAAATATTACAATAGTTTCTGGATTTTTGCCACATTCCTCTCCGGATGGTCATTTGGGAGACTTTGTTTATAATGTGTGTTTTGAATGAAATTTAAAAATTCCAAGACCACAGGATGTACAACTCAATTGTGGGTTAAACGTAATTTTGCATTTTTTCAAAGAGGCCCTACTTTGATTACAATAGCAAACACTGAATAGAAAAGGTATATTTTTCCCCCCAAGAATTAGTGTTTGGAAGAATATAGGAGAAAACATGCCTTTTCCAAGAATTAGGGAATGCTTTCAAAATGGCCTGTAGCACTCGGGCAGTGCTTTAGGTGAATGAAAACGTTAGGCCGTATTGTGGATATCAGGGAGACTGTTAGTGAGCGTGCTAATTGTGGTTTTAAAATCAGAAACCAAACCTTGTACTTAAAATAGCCCCTCACTCCACCCGAAAAGTATTTAAATTCCTGGGGATAAACACAGTTCTAGCAACTTTTTAAAAAAGGCAACAATAAAAATATAAAAAGTTCCCTTGGGACTTTTTCCTTCTAAGAAATTCTAGGGTTTTTTTTTTTTCTCTCATTCTCTTTGATTGTTTTAAAAACTGCTGCTAATTAAAGAACCCTTTTAGCTTTTAGGACAAAATGAAAGACTTAATGGTAGACTCAATAAACCAGTGTGTCTGATGTTAGTTGTTGCATGCTCTGGCTCTTTTGCCTGCTGCCACCTGGATGGATCCCTCTGCTCTCCACTGCGTATAAAACAGAAAACTGCGACAGACCGCACGGGGAAGCTAAGGCCAGCTTCCTCCATCCATATTCCTGGTCACCGTGAACTGCAGGATTTCTCCTCAACATGTTTCAGTTTACATTCTCTCTATAAATCACACACACATGCACGCACACACGCCAGTGATTTCTATGACATAACCTTTCTGGAATTCTATAAACACAGGATATGAAACACGGGTTAACCACTTGTCTAGGAAAGAAAATAAGCAGACAGTTGCCCACAGAACACATCTTACATTTGGGCTTCTATGGAGGCCAAGAAAGTGATCCAAAAAGCTATTGCTCTGGGTCCCTGCCTGAATAATAGCAGGACCTTGAAAGCACGATTGCTATGTTAAAAGGATGTTGCTTATTAACTGAATGCGCAATGAATTATGGCTTCTGCGCAAAGCTCTTTCTTTGATTGTTGACATTGATCTTCAGAGAGGGTGTGGTAGGTAGCTCACTGTACATGCAAACCTTGCGTTAGACACAGAGGGAAATATTGTACTTAGAAAAAATGCAATATGAAATAATGTCACTGGTTAAAATAAAATCATTTATTATTCACTAAGGTAAAGAATGAGATATTCATAGGCAATGTATGGCTGCTTCGTTAAAAGTTTTTTGAAATGCAGTGAAGAAGAAATGGGTAAATAAATGCCCTGAGGACCACCTTTCTTCACTACACCGACTGACTGGTGTCAAGCCTGATTAGTATGGCCCCCAAACAGTGACTCCGTTCCCAGCTTTAGGTTTAGCAGCTGTATTCAACAGCAGTGTCTTAGGCTCAAGTCTCCTCTCAGCCACCCAGAGCTGGGGGGAAAGAACGGCGTTGTTAGAGGTGGAGTGGGTAGGGATGTGACTGACAGCCCTGTGTCCTTGTAATTACAGTGGGAGTCGCTGTGCTGAATAGTGGCAACTTTTCTATTCTACAGAAGGGACGGCATTGGGAAGCTGTGCTACTATACTGGTAATTACGGAAACTGCTAATTCAAGGAGTCAAATTAGTCCCTTTCAACGCCACTTAAGACAGATCCAAAGGGAGCATCTTCCGTGGAGGCAGAGGGAATATGGTCTCTCCATTACACACTCATGGGCTCGTTTGGGCTCATTAATTCAGAAGCCATCACAGCAGTTCTAAATCGGGAGAATCTGTTTTCTCAATGACTGGTATCACAGGAACGTTGCAGGAGTGAAGTGATTTACTGTAGTTACACAACTCCTTTCATTTCCCCCCTGGGGTAACTCCACAACATCACAGGGGGGCTCAGACTGTGGAGGGAGGGAGTCCCTCAGGAGGCTCCTTCTTTCCCTTCAAACTTCCTCGCATCGTATGAGTATAGGACAGGCAGGGACCAGCTGCCGAAGATCCACAGCCATCGCTTCTCTTTCAAGCCCCACATCAGCTGCGCGACTGGTCCCTGGAGCAGTGCGGCCAGTGGGGGTGGGAGGGACCTGCAGCAGCCTTGCTTCCTTCTCAGACCAGTTCTCTGGGAGAGAGAACTGGGTGATGCCGGGTGAAGGGATCCCTGCGCATTCTTTTCCCTCTTCTACCTCTATCAACATTTTTGTTGGTTTGTTTTTTCAATTTTATCTTTTTTTAAAAATTTTCAATTATAGTTGACGTCAGCATTTTCCTCTCCCCTCTCACCAGTGTTCCGGGCCTGCACACCATCACATCAAAGCCCAACTTTCTGCTTTCTAAAAAGACAACTAGTAACCAGATGAAGCAATTCATACTGCGAATGGGAGAGAAGTACTCCTTTTCTCTCTCTCTCTCACACACACACACCCTTTCTTCCTGGACAGCGGCTATTCTTGTCATCACACAACACAGCCATTCTGATGCAGGAAATGTAAGCCTAACGGGACAGCAAAAAATTTATCCTGTCATCTTCCTACTTAAATTTGTTCAGTTATTTACAGTGATCCAGCCCAAAGCCCAAAGCTAGTCAGTTCAGAGGAAGTGTCTAGAAGAGATCATTTGTACGGATGGCAAAGCCTGGCAAACAGGGCAGCACTCACTCAGGGTCACAGTGGTTCATCCTTGACCCCTCTTTCCATCATCCCCCCATCCGATCCATTGGCAAGTCCTGTTGGTTCTATTCTCCACAGCTAACAATTTTTACCATCTCTCCTCTAAATCCTAGTCCAGGGCACCATCCGCTCTGTCTAGGTGCCCGCCCAACCTTCCCATCTTCTTCCTACCTCTGCTCTACCTCTAATCCCTACAATCTATTCTCTACAGGACGCCCCAGAGTGATCCCTTGAAAATATAAATCAGACTGTGTTACTCTTAGATGAAAGCTTTCCCTTTACATGTCTACTATGTATTTTTTGTCTTGATAATTAATATTGAAAATTCTTTACCAAAAAGGCTGCGTGTTGTCTTACAGGAGACACAGAAGCTGGCAGCTTAAAGGCACCACCTTTCAGACGCAGGAGAGAAGGTGGGGGGACAGCTAGCAAGTTCTGGGGGCCGGCAGTCAAGGAGGATGGGAGAATGCTGAATGCTGACTTGGGCCCGAGCAGGGGCCTGGGCTGAGCAGTAGAAGGACCTCTGACTGGCCCACGAAGCCCTACAGAATGTGGCTTCTGCTCACTCACTCTCTCCCCAGTTCTATACTCAGCTGTATTCAAATGTCTTTCATTCTTGAATGCAGGAATACTGACTCACCTTGCCATTCATTTTCTCTGCTCAGAAGGGCCTTCACTGGCTTTTCTTCCTGGCAAATATGTATTCACTTTGCACAGTTCCCCAGAGTAGATTTACGTCAGTCCAACTTGATTTCTTAATTTCTCTCACTTGCACTGAAGTGTGTACAATTGTAAGCCTATTCTTTTACTCTCATGACAACTTTCTAATAATGTCTTTCAGTAGTTTTCCAAATTCTGAAGTTTTCTGTATACCATGAAAATTAATATTTATAACTATTTTGGATGTAAAAAATATATATACTGAACCATGTCTTGTTGAATCGGAAAGGCAACCAGATGCCACTAGTGCAGATGTTAACCCTGGCCAGGCAGTTTCTCTGCTTTGATTGCCTCCTATTTCAACTCTGGGTTATTGCACAGAGATTGGCACTCATTTCTCTCTACTTTCAATGTGCAAATTAGCTTTGTCTCTCTGTAATACTTTCAACCGGGTATTATAGAAGTATATGTAGGTAACAAACTTGTAAGGGAATGCCTATTTGCTCAGGGCACATAAATAGTGTGCAAGGAGAATACTTTACCTTTTTAAAATGGAAGATTATTTACTTTATTATCCATCTACTTCCTGGGAGGAAGACAAACTGATTTAAAGCAGAAAAAAGGCCATCAACTTTTATTTATTTTATTTATAATTCTATTCTGGAAGGAGGATTCCAGTTAATAAATAGAAACATTAATGAGTACTATAATACTTAAATAAAAGTATACTGAGTCACCTACTTTTGTGGGCATATGGAAGGTATATTTTTCAGCTCAGCTCTCCAGAGGAATCCTGATAGAACCACAGAACTCAGAAAGAGGCCCATCACCACCAGAGCTGGGCTTGAGTTCTTTAATGGCAGCACTGGACAGCTGCTTGCACCTGCCTTGACTTTTTTTCAGGCTAAAGTTATCTGTTCCAGGATCCTATATCATGTAGTGTAAAGCTTTGGTTTCAATCAGTCACTAACACAGTAGCTTGGATATATTTGAAATTCCTTCTAGGGAAAAAAAATTGGCCAAGGCTTTTGACAGTATTGCTTCTCACACCCAGGCCAAAGTGGGCTGGCTGTCCATGGGAGCAAGAATGCATACTGGCATTTCACCCTGAAAGTCACAGAATCATTGCATTGCAATTTTGACCTCAAAAGGGACTTTAGAGTTTATGTGGTCCAACTTACAATTTTATATTTTTCTATCACATTATATTAGCATTTGTGGCTCCCTTATAGCAAATATCCAAGGCCCCGAATTTAATTAACAATCCGGAACATTTGTGCTATAGGTGCCTGCTACACAATGTGAAGACAAAGAAATTTCGCAGCTCTTCCAAGGGCTACCAGAGACGACTTCTGACATTTAAGAGAGTCCAGCAGACAGATTAACCATTCATTCATGTCTATTCTCCAAGTTTCATCCTTAACTTGGTAAAGAAATTAGAGAGCAATATGCCCAGGCCACATTTTCCTTAGCCTCTTGCTCAAATATATTCACCAAGTTGAAGGTAAGATATGTCCTCTGCCTATAGACAGAGTTGATATAAGAATATCTTTCACACAAACGTGAATAAAGATACCACAATGTCAAGTGGTGTCAAGTGGTATTACTGCGACAAAGATCTACGTGATAAATTCCTTCTTGAATTTCGTTTCCGGCAATGATCGTGTGCGCTCCCTCTTGTCAGGAAGTGAACCCCTGCAGCCCTATCCAGTTTCTCTTCTTACCTTCGCTGCCAGAAAAATAGGAACCAAATTTATTGCCAAGTGTTGAAATCTGATCAACTCTGCTGCCTACACGTATTTACTTCTCCTGCTTTCTTCCCAAACATGTTATTTCTAAGCTGCCTAAAACAATTTTAGAAGTGTGTACGAGCTGACAACAGAAATTTGAATGAATAAAATAAAGGGAACAATTGGTGGGCTGTAAAGAAGAGTCAGACCTGCCACGGCCACTTGCCCGTGCGAGGGCCTTTCTGCAATGTTTCCGTTTCCAGTGCAGTGAAGAGATCTTGTGTTCTGTGACAGAAAATCTGGGCTTAATTCCCAGCTACACTTGCTGAATAATGTTACAAAAGTCACCTACCTTCATTTCCTCATTTCTAAGGAGGGACATTAGTGCTGTTGATCTACTGGGTTGTTGTGACAACCAAATACAAAAATATGGGGAGATGCTTTCTAAATGGTGAGTCACTGTGGCAATGTTTGCTGTGATAACTTCCACACTCTGTCTTGCAGTGCTGATCCGTTCTGTTTTAAATAACACATGATGTCTGTGGGACTTTTTATATAAGGTGACAAATTCACAAATAAGTCCTCAAACTCTTTGACACTTATCTTTTTAAGAGATGGAGCCTAATTTCTCTTCCCTAGAGTGTGGGATGCATTTAGTAACTTGTTTCTAGCAAATAGAATGTGGCAGAAGTGACAGTGTGTGACTTGTGAGACTGGGTCGCTAGAAGCATTGTGGCTTCTTACTCTCGCTCTTAGATCACTCTTGTAGGTGAAGCCACCTGCCACGTTGTGAGGCCACCCGAGCAGCCCTACAGGAGGTCCACGTGATGAACAACTGGAACGTCTTGCAAATAGTCCCGTGAGTGCATCCTCTTGGACGCAGACTCTTTGTCCCCAGTGAGTTTTCAGAAGACCGTACCCTCAGCCAACTTCTTGACTGCTAACTTCTGAGACACCCAAGCCAGAACTACCTGGCAAAGCCACTCCTGAATTCCTGACCCACAGAAACTCTGTAAGAGAATAAATGCATATTCTTGCTTACAGCAGCTGAATTTGGAGGTAATTGTTTACATAGATAAGATGTAAAATGTCCATGGTTACCTATTAGTCCTCTTGGAGAACGCTGCTAAAGACAAATAGCAAAACTTACTCTTTCCAGGTGTGCTAATTGAAAGAAACTGAGGTGCCAAGTATCTTAGATCATTGCATTGAAAATCACCTCAGTGGTGTGGTGGCTGTTACCTCCTGTTAAGGACGGGAAGACTGAGATGCAGAGAGGTTGAATGAGATGCTCAAGGACACTTAAATGAATAACAAAGTTTGGTCTAGACCTTCCCCTGACTGTATTCAATTTGTTGTCATCTTTCATTTCTTCTTTTTTAAATGATCTATGCCCTGGCTAGTGTAGCTCAATGGATTGAGTGTGGGCTGCAAACCAAAGGGTCATAAGTTCGATTCCCAGTCGGGGCACATGCCTGGGTTGCGGGCCAGGTCCCCAGTTCAGGGCATGTGAGAGACAACCACACGTTGATATTTCTCTCCCTCTCTTTCTCCTTCCCTTCCCCTCTCTCTAAAAATAAATAAATAAAATTTTAAAAAACTATCTAAAAGCTCTGTTATTTGGGGGCACCGATCTAACAATAGAATGGTGCAAAGTTGATACTCACTTTATTTTTTTAATTTAAAACTTTTTTCTTTTATTCATTCTAGAGAGGGGGAGGGTGTGAAAGGAGCATCCATCAGTTGGCACGCATCTCAAACTGGCTGCCTGTTGTTTACAGGGTGATGCCCAGCCGACTGAGCCACGCCGGCCAGGGTGATGCTTTCTTTCTACTCTGCCATGCTCTCTTTCCTTTTCTTTTTTCCACCTGAAATCATGCCAACCAATAGCTTTTAGTTTATACCATTTTACAAAAGAAGGGGTGTTCTTCAGATAAGAAAATTGCACACAATGAACAAACCTTGATGTGAACACCTGCCGTTTGTAAGATGCTGTACAGAATCCAAGAAGATTAAGTAAGTCCACATTCCAGCCCTTAAAGTTCTCACAATCTGGGAGAGACAGGATGTTATAAGGAAGTCCAAACAATGACTTATGGGATGTAGAAGGGCAGTGAGATCACATGCAGGATAGAAAAATATATCTGGCCGAGAGCCCACAGTATACGTTCTATAATCACTCTGCCAGAGGGATGTTGAAAGCCCATCTTTGAAATTAATAAACTAGGATAAGAAAAGCCATTTCAAAGAATTTTAGGTGAAACTCTTTCATGCACTTTTAGTGGGTAATTTTATCCACGTATTCAACACACTACTCCTGAGCACCAGGCGCTGTGCTAGACTCCAGGTGCACATGATACTTTACATGCAGACAGAGCTGGCTTGAGAATGTCTGTGCAAGACAGGATTAAGAAGACTGCACGCGGGTTGTAAGACGGTAGTGAGTACTTATCTGGAGTCTGCGCTTGCTCACGTGCCATTTTTACACAGAGGTTTTGGTGAGGGATTCAGGGTTGGTGGCAATCATCACCCCTGGAGCCACTACCATATCTGTATTAAAAATGGGAACAGTGCTTACCTTTAGCACAAAGTCATACCCCTTGTCCTTCCCTTGCATTTCAAACTGTGGAAAGAACCAGGCTGTAATATTTATTTGCTAAAATTTTAAGGCAGAGGGATCTTGGAGCAGACTCTATGAAATGACTGTGTGGGTTGTTGTTTTTTTTTTACATTGAACCAGTGCTGATGTAGATACAGCTGTTCCTATGCTTGGTATGGGTGGCATGCAGTGGGGGAGGGATAATAAATGTTTATTGTTTAAATGGCTACGTTAGGGATAGCTCTGTAGAAAGCAATAGAAAACTGAAAGAAGGGGGCAGATGCTATTAGTTTCAGATTGCCAGGGCCTGGGTACCACTGTGGTGGTGGTGGGAGTGTGGGGATGCTCTGCAGAAATGCAGAAATGCCTTTCCAGAATCTGCACTCTGAGATAAATGTTTGAAGGAACATTTAAGCTGAACTGGTTCTAGGGATGGAGACCACACAATTGGCTGTCTCATCCCAAACAAAAGAGGGAAAAATAGAGTTGATATGGACCAGATAAAATGTTTTGAGCTACTTTCAACTTGGTAATGTCAGTTTTCTCAGCAAACAATCGTCAGTTGCAAAACCAAAATTCATTTCCACCAAGCATGAAGTCCAGGGCTGAAGAATATTAACTAGAATAAGAGGTTAGTAAGCAGAAGACCACCTTTAAAAACGTGACAACACAACTGTTAAGGAACGACATACAGCTTGTTCTGATGAATGAGGAGGAGGTGAGTAATCCTGTGTTTTGTAGCCCTTTTCCTCTTCACCCCTTGTTTCTCACTTTTGGATTTTATAGGTAACATAACACAAAATGATAAAAGAAATGAGATTAAAAAGAACTTCCGAGTTCAAAAGGTGCTCTCAAGTAACCATTATCATATTTAATCCTGTGATTTGGACCTGTGGGTGGATTTGAATATTATGAGAAAACGGAGACGTGGGGGTTAAATGATCTGCCCAGTGCCCGTTACCTCTAACTTAACCTTCTGGACTTCAGACCACAAAAATCACCGTGTTGAAAGCTTATTCAAATGTGCTCAGTAGGAAAGAAGAGAAAATCGGTAGCTTCTGACTCTTTCTGCTTTAGAAAATCTTATAAGATATCTTTAATTAAAAAATAAGAGTTACCCTAACCCGTGTGGCTCAGTTGGTTGGGTGTCATCAAGCAAGGCGGAAGGTTGCTGGTTCGATCCTGCTCAGGGCTCATGCCTGGGTTGCAGGTTTGGTCCAGGTCAAGTCACATACAAGAAGCATTTCTCGACGGGCATTTCTCTCTGGAATCTATATTTCTGTTCCTCTTCTTGTCCCTCCCTGCCCCTCTCTCTAAATAAATAAATAAAATCTTTAAAAAAAATAAGAGTCTACACTTGAAAAATAAAGGGGCAATATTTTCCTGGTCTCAACGAAATATTTCCTTCTATTATAATAGGAAACTTATGAAATATATCAAGATCATTTGATATGTCATAATTTAAATTTCTTAAATGTTTATTTGAGTATGAAATGTATCATTAAACTCTCTTGCACCGGAGGAAACTCTTCTTTTCCTCCGATGATTTTTCCCATGTTCCCTTATTTAACGCTAAACTAGAAGTTAACATTTAAGTGCCATCTCATAGGGATGTGGGAATTCTCAGTTGTGTTGGCAGTTCATCCCAGAAGAAACACACACACCAGACATGGACATGTTCATTTGTTTCTCTCGGTGACCTGACCCTCCCGTTCATAGTGAAACTCCCTGGTAGATGATTCATAGGCAACATTTACATTGGCAAAAACAAAAGGAGGATTAAGGATAAAGGCAATTATTTACATCTCGCAGAATCCCTTGAGAATTTCGCAAAACTGTGATCGTCTCCCCAGACAGACATGCACACACGGCATCTGCGTGACTATTGGTGTTGGGAGGTCCTTCCCCATCTGGATGACTGGAAAGGATGGAGCACTTTCTTTGAAAGAGAAACTATCTGTGTAACTCAGATAGAAAAGGAGGATTAAATTAGAACAAAAGAGTGTTAAGAAATCGCTTTATGAGTCCAAGAACTGTTAAATGAGCGCAATTCTGCTCAGACATCAAGAAATTAGAACTCCAGTGTCGTGGATTACTTCCACGAGGACCAGGTGAAGGTAGGGGATGGGCGTGTTGAATAATGCCATCTTTTTGTCTTGCTTATTCTGAAGTTAAATGTACATTTTCTTATGTTATTTTTTCATTGGCTGGTGAAAGCAACCCACAGAATATAAATCTTTTTCAAACACTAAATATTTTAAAATTATAATAAACAAGTCTGAGAGAATTTTAAGCTGATGTAATAGAGTGGTTTCAAGCTTTTTTTCTAAGCAGTGAGACTCTCAACAGTATCGTAAAATATAACAAAGTGGCATTTTTAGCATAAATTGTTTTTATATCTTAAAACTAAAACAGCTCCTTATTATAATGTCATTCTGAGTGGCTGTTTTTGTTTAACACAAACATTTAGAAGGAGGACCTAATAAAAATAGTGACAGCTTCATCATCCAATGAGTTTTTATATTTTGTTTTGGTTACTAAGTAAATAGTAAGAAAATTCTGATTTGGATATAAATATAGTTGCATATGGTAACAATTTCTTAAAAAGTAACCTTTCGATCATAAGTTATTCTTCAAATAAAGATGGGAGGACATGTTTTACTAAAAATCTACATAGAAACTGGATAGCACATGGGAAATCTCCAATTTATAAAAACTGATATATAACTCTTTTTAAACAGAGTATATGTCTGCTCAAATGTTTCCATGGTGTTAAAATATGCACAACATACAATTTACCATTTTAATCATTAAGTGTGCAATTCAATGGCATTAAGCACATTCAGAAGTTTGTGTGACAATTACCAGTATCCAGGTCCAGAAATGTTCCATTGCCCCAAACTATTTTCTTTTTTTAAAAGAAAGGTTTTCCAGTCTACCTTAAAATTAATTTATTTCATTGTCCTCCCTTAGGAAGATTCACATTAGAAAAACAGGTGAATTATCAGCTGCCTAATTTATATTATGAATGAGAAATAGCTGTTTATAGAGTTTTGGAAATGTTACGACCACGAATGCATGACATGGGTTTTTCATCGCACCCCTGCCCACCCCCGTTTGTGTGAGACAGCTCATCCAGAGCAGAACCCCCAGGAAGATGCCCCCCTGTCTGCGGGGACCGCTTTCCCTGCCCTCTCTTCTAACTAGAGAGAGGATGAAGTCTGGAGTGGGGCCTCCGATAAAGGCCTTGTCTGGCATCAATCAAATCACTTGCTCTTAATAACCAATTTTAAAACAGTAAAAAGGAATAAACTTTGAATCGAATGTTTGCAAAGCTCCTAAAGCACCCTATAGGACCATTTAAAAAGCATGGTCCACTTACATGTCTGAGGCACAGAGAATTAACTGACCTTGACCAGTGTCACTGCCGGCAGTTAGACCAGGGAAGACACGGGACTCTCCTGGCCACCACAAAGTGCTTTTTCTTTTTGACGCTGCCATCCAAGTAGCAACATCACTTCATGATTCTAATCCTTAAAGACAATTTCAACTTCACTCACAAAAACCGTTTCACCTCTCGCTACCAGAAAATGAGAAGTTCAAGTGCAGCATGCAAAAACCTGCTACCTTCTTGGGAGGTTTTACTGAAATTCATCACCGCTTGTCTAGTCTGGTCTTAGAATCACCCTAAATTAAAAGCAAGTCTAAGCAACTACAGGAATTGGTGTAAACATTTCAAATATCATTTGCAGAACAGCTTGCTATGCAAAGCCTGTCTTCTTCTGTGAGAGGCCCCTCCATGCTTATGGCCGGCATTGGATCCCCACCCCGTCCCGTGTCACCCACCCTTCTGTTCCATCACACTTAGTTTAGTGATATTTATGAAGAACTGCCAGGTATGACAGACATTTACACAAACAAATAGCTAACATTTACTGAGTACCAACTATGTGCCAGGCAATTTCATATCTACTTATTAGTAAATTCTTGCAGCATTCCACATTGCCTACATATACATTTGTGCTTTGCCTTGTCCTTTGAACTGATTTTAACATCTTTCTGGTTCCCTGAGGAATGAATGAGTTCAAGTCTTGAGTGCGTGTTTATTTTATATTCGTACAAGAGTCATGATGTTACCTTTTTGAAAATGACATCTTAGCGCCTTATCTTTAGATGGATACTTGAAGGTGAACATGAATAATCTGTGATAAAGGAACTAGAAAGCGAAGGCAGCAGCAGAGACAGCCTATGGGGCAGATTCACCGAAGATCTCCTAAGGAGAATGTCAACACCTTCCCAATCACAGCATCTTACACAGTGCTTAGTGCACAGTAGGTCCTCAAAAAATATCCAAGCTAGGAGCCAGTAGCTTGGAAGACAACATACAGGTAGGTAGATAGATGAAATAACCAGCAACTAAAAAAGAAGAGCATGAAGCTATCATGTACAAATAACTTGTGAAGATACTGAGTCCAATTTTTAAAAGCATGATGAAAACCTATGGGGAAAAGTAATACATTTGAAACACGAATTGTGCTAGCAAAACTCTTCCTCTGGGCTTTCGGGGCTAAAGAAGGTCAGGAAGGCATTTCTCTCAGGGAAAAATGTGAGCTCACAAGTGCAGACTAAGTCTCTCCCTTCTGCTAACATTTGGCATCTTTTCCTCCGTCGCTGCTGTCCTAGATAGTTTTAAATCCTGCCAAAGAGATGAAGAGCCCCCTCCAGCCCTGTACGTCTGGGTGCCCTTCACACCGCCCTCCTCACAAATCAAGTTTTCCATGGTGCTGCCAACTTTCTTGGGGACCTAGGTTCCTGCAGGTCGGCCCTCAAGGGCCATGCACCGGAGAACCCAAACTCCACAGCCCTCAGGCTTGCAGCCGAGTCCCAGACCCAAGCAGAAGAAAGGCTGTTGTCTGGTGGTGCGGGAGGTGGAGCCGAGATTCCCAGCTCGTAAACTAAGGAATTCCACCAATGTTGGATTTCTCATGAGTGCTAGTTTTACAGAAAGGGATCAGAGCCCAATTTCAACGTTTGGTTTTTTAACTTATAGAAAACTATGTGGCCCGATGATTCTGTGCCAGCAAAGATAGAATACTATCTAGCCAAAGGGGAAAATATTTTCAAAACCGATTTTATAGGCTTGAAGAAGGAAGACATTATTTAACTGCCTTGGCTACAAGGGCAACAGAGAGAAGAATTTTTCTTCCCCCCGACCCGTAAAATAACATTTCTCTGAAGATATAGGGACAGGAAACCTAACTTAAAGTTTGCTTATTTAAAGATTTTCCTTAACACAGTATGTGCTCAATTAAACATCACTCAAAGCCACTACTGTGGGTCTGATGTCATGGTAAGGCAAAGACTCTCCCACTTAAATGACTCTAAGAGTTTCACACACAGCATTTAACTGGCAAACCAATAAAAAGAAAAGTAATCATAAGAGACAGCGCTTCAATGTGTAACAACAAAGCAAGTGCAAGCCTAGAGCCCAAGGCGACTTCGGGTTTTCTGGAGATTGTATTTTAATAGACTTCTGTGGACTGTGTCATTTCACGGATGCGATGTCTCCAGAACACGGAGCATTAACCCTCGCCCCGCCACCCTGCCCGGCACAGCCCTAGCACAGCTGAGCTCATCCACACGCCACGGTTCCTAGCGCTTTGTTCCAGTCACCTTTCAGACAGGGTTTAAATCAGAGATGGTAAAAGGACACACTTTATATTTGTAACAGCTCAAAGTTAGCATGCTATCTTAGTATCTCTTTTGAGCCATAAAAACTATGTGGTTTTGGAGAAGAGTTGACAATGGTGATATGTTAAAATACCTCCTGCCCGGGTGGTTTTTCTCTGGACCGCTGACTTAACATGTTACTTAACCACATGTGAGTCATGTAGCCTTTCTGGGTTTTAATTTCTTCTTCCGGAGTTATTGATACTTATTCCCTTCCTACCCCACCCAGCCGTTGGGAGGAGTAAGTAGAATCATAGTTGCCAGCTCCTACCAATAGCTTTTCATTTTCTTCCTAGGGAAACAGGTACCCCCAGGGATTCAGAAGCTGGCCCAAGGTGTGAGTCAGTGAGTAGCAGAGTGGGGATTGGATTCTAGGCCTGTGCATGTTAACTGAATCGGCTTAGGGAGCCAAGTTTCCGGGCTGTGTCCCAAACCGGAGCCAGGGCACCCACGACAGCACAGCGGAAAGAACACACCTAAAGAGTCGTACATCCCTGAGTCTGCCGCTTTCTCTTTGTGTGACCTTGTATATGACCTTGGGTCAGCTTGTGAACTTTCCATGCCTCTGTGTCTTCATTTATGAAATATCAACAACTAATTTGCTGGTTTATTGTGAACATTAAACGACAAATGAGCCAGCTCCCCATCACTTGAATGTTCTCTTCCTCCATGCCTTCC
This sequence comes from Tonatia bakeri, assembly GCA_004024845.1. NCBI lineage: Eukaryota > Metazoa > Chordata > Mammalia > Chiroptera > Phyllostomidae > Tonatia > Tonatia bakeri. Next base: position 32,824 of record PVIA01003820.1, read on the forward strand.
CGTCTGCCACCTCCAGTCCTTCCCATACCCACTTTCAGAAATTTCTCAGATTCATTCATTATTGAACAAAGAACTTATTGTATACCTGGTGCGTACCAGGAGCTGTTCTAGGTGTTAGGTGTGCAGCCGTGGACAAAGGAGCCCAAATTCCTGAGCTATACATGTTCTATACTGTGGGCCAGAGGAGTCTGTGGGGTGGGGTAGGTGGCAGAAGATAAGAAGAAAACAGAGGTAAATTGTAATGCGCTACACAGCATGTGAGGAGGTGACAAATGTTATGGAGGAAAATAAAGCAGAGAAGAGGGTGGGAATGGCTTCATCGGGGTGGGGACTACATCCGTGTTAAGTCCTCTCTGAGAAGTAACATCTCAACAGGGACCCAGAGGCAGCAGGGGAGTGGGCCAATAAACTCTCTTCCCACAAACCAGAGATGCCAGAGGCATTGCCATGTGAAGACGACACGGTCCTAAACAGATTCCCAGGGAGGGTGTCCATGGAGCTGGCTGAGCCTGGCCTGCGTGTAGCTTTCAAGAAGAGTTTGAGAAGGTGGCTGGAGCCCCATACAAGCTCTGAGAGTGTCTGCAACAGGCCCCGGGAGAGGCTGTGGTCGCCACTGATGAAAACTACTGCCCACTTCCCCACTTTTCCCTGTGAGCTGACGAGGGTAGATGTGTGAACAGCTCCCCAGTCTAGTTCCTCCAGGCTTTTCTGAGGGACCGTGTACATCGCTGGGTAAAAGTGGTCAACAGAAAGGGTTAGTCGCTGGGCTTGCAATACCCGCCCTCCTTCTCTGAGATTCCAGAATGGCCTTGGACATCTACACTCTCTCTGCTGCCCACTTTTTTCCAGCCAGCTGGATCTGGAAGGGCCTTCCCCCTTGCAGCCTGCCAAGGCCAGGAGCCACGCTGGGCGGCAGCTCGCCCTGCTGGAGGTCACCAGCCAGCGGGCTCTGCAAAACAGGGAGCTTGGAAAAAAAGTCACTCGAATTTTATAAAGTGGTAACTACTGGGGGGCTCTATGTAATTAAACTTAAATGCCATTTTCCTCCTAAAACTCTCGGGTGAGGTAACAGTTTGCTTTCATGTCAACTCAGGAAGTTTTACCCAAGAAAAAGGAGGCGGGGGCTGGGGGGCTGTTGGCCAAATCAGGAAATGTGAATTAACTGACTAGGAGCTGAAGAAAAGAGACTGAGGCAACCCAGAAGGGAAGTGGGAGAGAGCAAAACGCAGCTCTGCATGCGCAGTCACTTGGGGAACCCAGGCCAGCTTTCACTGCAAGGCATTTCTGCTGGTTGAGCCTTCCTTTGCGTGGTGGGGTGTTTTGGAAAGCTTGGCGATAGAGGGAATCCCAAACTCAACGCCGTCTTCACGGAAGGGAAACCAAGGGCATTAACAGGGGTTCCAGGCTCTGGAACGTGAACGCTCACCTTGGGCATGGAAACGCTTGCTCTCAGAGTTTGCACGAGTTCCCCGTTTCACACCGCAAACCTGACCACAGCTTTCTGTGCAGCCAATGGCTTTAAACAATGAATGCATTATCTAGATCAAACGGGACTTGCCTCCACCCCACCACCCCTTCCCCGGTATTAGGCCTACCTCACGGTTTCCAACATGCCTGGCACGCCCTGAGGACAGGGAGAGAAGAAAGCCCTCTTGTAAAGCAGGTGCTCGGGAACCAAGAATGAATCACTTTGGAGAAAAGGAAGGCAAAATGCAAGTTCCTCTGTCACCAAATCTGTAGTGAGTCTTAGAAAAAAGAAGTAGCCTTTCATTTTGTGTTTTCTTCAAATATCTCTTGGTTTGATCTAGAAACAGAAGTCAACTGTCTGAAATAGGAGGCATTTTCTCCCAAGAGTGTTTGCCCTCTGCAGTTCCCCTCCGCTTTTTGAATTTTTACACCCAGTCTTGATTAGGGCTGCCCTAGTCAGACAGCCTTTTGAGGGACAAGGCAAGTGACCCAAGGCACTGGTCCTGCAGTGACCTGTAACCCACAGTAAGCACGTGTGCATGTGTGCCCCTCGTGTGCATGCCTGTGCACACATGTATGCACATGCACATGTGCACACACACGTGTGTGGTGTGAAACGTGAACCCGTGCAGAATGAGTGAAAGGACATCATAGGTTATTTGTTGGAGTCTTACAGATCTTTCCGAATTGGCACACCTGGCTTTCACCTAGAAAGCTTGGTCTTCAGTAGAAAACGTTCGATACCAACTGGACTTGGGTCAGATGAAGTGCACTCAGGAAAGATTACATCCAGTGCTTTTCAAACCCTAGGACCTGAGATGCTTGTTGGAAAATCTCTGAGCTCCCATTTCCAAAGGCTCTGAGTCCTGCCTAGTCCAAGGTGGAGCCAGGAACCAGCCGTTTACCCACCACCAGTAGTCTCGCACGCTGAGGATCACCAGTTCCTCTCTGAGCCAGAATCTACTTCCGTTCAGTCTCTCCATTAGCTCTTTAGTAAGTTTGTTGCTTCCTGATGAGGGCCTGGATCCTTCTTAAAAATTAATACTCGCTGCCGGAAAGCAAGTTGGGATGCCTATTGGAACTGGCTCTTCTTTTCTTCCCTCGGGGATTCCCTTCCTCTCTCTTCCCCTTCATTTTTTTCCTTTGATTTCTCCCTGATTTCTTACCTGGTCCTCCTTTTCTTGAGTTCAGTTCAAAAAGCCAAAGGTTCTGGGATTTTAAAATGATTTAAGACGTAGCTCCTGTCTTTAAGAAGCTGATGTCTGTTTGAGGAGACAGACTGATTAAAAGGATCATTTCAACAGGGAGAGCCACACGTTAAAACAGCTGTAACTGTGGGCCCTCTCGGCCTCCTCAAGCGAGCAGAGTTGCGGGGGTGGGGGGCCACTCAGGAGAAAGCATCCTTGAGACAGTACTTTGAACAGCGCCAACTGCTCTGCTTTCCCCGTTGGCTGAAGCTGAAGTAGGGGACAGACAAACCCTGGTCTGAGCAGCCCAGTCCCCCACAGCCCCCCACCAAACTAAGGCACCCAAATTGCCAATTCATTCAGAGAACAGCCCAGGATGCCCAATACCAGAGAAAAGGAGCAGGACTGACTCCAAGTCATAATTATAAAATGACATGGTGCCGAAATGTCCAGGGATTGAACACACATTATCAATGAATAGATGATGTCTGGTCTAAACCAATCTTCTAAATTTAGACTGGTGCTGTCCTTATTTGCCTAGAAAGGGCATTGCTGTGGAGGAGCGGAGGAACTGGGAGACAGACATTTCCCACCAGCATTTCCAGCCGCCACCCCCCCCCCACACACACACACACACTGCTGCTCCCTCTCCTTTCAGTCCTGCTTGACCTCGGACAGGACACTTTCTACTTTCTGGGTTCCAGCTCCTAGAGTAGGAATTGAAAATCCCTCGGCTTCCAGCTGTTTGACAGTGAGCGACGCCGGGAAGATTTATTCAGGAATTCTGGCAGAACCACCTGAACTACCGTGTACCTTTAGTGAAGAGCAGGGGGGAGAAGATCTACACTGCACTTCGGAGCAATCCTGGCGGCTGATTAGAAAACAGACTCATCAAGGCGCGGGCCTAGAGAAAAGGCCCGGAGAGTCAAAGAGACCAAAGAGAATTACATCATTTCCTCCGCATCTTCCCTGAGGGCATCCTGGTGTTGGAGAGAATGACTCAAGCCACAGAAATGAGGCAAAAACAGCTCAACTTCCAATACTGATTATTTTGGACCAGGACCTTCTACCAAAGAGGATACTTTTTTAGAAAAATAAAGGAGTGAGGCAAGCAGTAAGGATGGTTTTCTGACGAGGCTGAAAATAAAGCAGAGAGGGAGATGGAAGCTAAGTCATGGTGTGGATGGCACCTCCTTCCCTCCGTGTAAAAATCAAAACAGCATAGACTTAACTAAGTTTTAGGGAATTCAGATTCAGTCAAGTTCTTGGAATGGAAGCATTGGTTTAGAAGCTTACACCTAAAAAATTATTTATTATTATAGGAATGTCAGATGTAATTGGGCAGATAAATGAAGTCGGGAGATCTTTTTATTCTGACTACGGCAAGTCGCTGTTACTCTACTATTGAAATTGTAAAGTTTCCTGTCATGAAAATGCCTAATTAAATTCATTCCTTTGCCTCTGGCACTTGGAACAGTATTGTTCTTGCTCAGGTGATGATGGAATGCTGACGTTTACATATGAGTACAAGTTGCTTCTCTGTTTCAGTTAGTCCAGCACACTCAGAGGAACCCAGGAACGATGTTATTCTGGCTGCTGAATTGTATTCACTCTGGGAGGCTGGACCCAGGACAAGCTTTGTCCCCTCTCCAAGCCCCACTCCCTTCAGACGCCAAAACTCTGTAGCACACACCAGCAAATATAATTTGGTGAAAACCAGGTCCCCTTATATTTTACAGCTTGGATGTGGAGATCCATCAAGCTCCATGAGCCCCAGTAAAAACACATGAAGTAAATGTTGGGTTTCTGTGTAACCCCTTCTCTTGCTCTGCTTTGAAATCAAAAGAGACAGTTATCGACTATTTTCATCACCAGCACATGCCAGTGTAAGGCTATCTGGGTTTTAAAAGTTAATATTATGGAAGACGAGTAAAGCATCTCTTTGGAACTTTCGCAATAAAGTGACGATTAGGAGGTTCAAATTACAGAAAGAAATTTGGAAAATTTTTGATAATTCGCACTTCTAACTTGAGTACAATTTTACCTGGGGATTGTGGTGTTTCTACCACTGAAGCTTTCTCAACGGATGGCCAGCGGCATCCTCTCTTCCCAGGATGTAGACTACGTGCTAAGCAATGTGTTAAGTGCCAGGAGCACTACAGGGAATGGGACGTGGCAGGACGGTTTGGCCAGTGACATCTGAGCAGAAGTGATGGGCATGGCAGAGAAAGAAACCAAGAGGAGCTCGGCCCCCTGAGTGGGAGGAGACCATAGCATTGACAACCTGGATGGTGATCCAGAGTGGTATGTCAGCAGGAGATAGCTCCTAAGGGTTGAATTATTGCATATCTGGTCCTGTTTGTTAGATCAGCTTAGCGTATCATAAACCAATATATTTGTAAAAGAGAGGCACAGAGTAAACTGAAGGATTAAAATTGGGGGATCTGACATAATGGGGGAAGGCCAGTCAGGAAGACTTCCTTAAGCTCTGAGGATGAGTAAGGAGTTAACTGAGATGGACAGATGTAGACAACTCAAGGAATATACAACAGGTGGATCTCATGGGATCAGATAAGCGGGTGTGTAGCTGAAGGAGAAATTAAAGATAATATCCATGACTATGCTTCTGGAAACCTCATGGACGATAAAAATGGCACAAGAGCATACAGGAGGAAGAACACGTTCTGGGGGGAAGATAAGGTCAGTTTTGGACATATGAAGTTCAAGGTGCCTGAGGACCACACTGGAGATTTCCAGGCTGTTGGAATTATGGTTCAAAAGCTCTGTAGGCATTAGGGGGCAGACAGAGTGTAGATAGATCTGCCTCTGAATAATAATAGAAGTAAGGGAAATAGAACAGATGATCCAATGGGGTAGTGTAATGTCAGAAAACAGAGTTAAAGATGGACTCCCAAGGAATACTAGCACAGGAAAGAGTCTAACAGGGGTCTTCCAGCAAAACCACAAAACCCCTCGAGCATAGCAGTCAGAATGGTAAGAGGAGACTGATGATGATCCTAAAAGCTAAAGAAAACAATAGTACAGATCTAGCTTTTGAGTCCAGTTGAAATAAAATTAGAACTATTTTTTTTCTCTGGTAATTTGGCATTATAGGAATCAATTTAGGATGGTCATAGGATGTTGTTAATCAGACAGTCATTGGAAAGTTCTGGTTTAAAGTGGTCAACAAGTTCTTACACGACGACAGAGAATTTAAACGCACGCATTAGAAGTTTTGCCCGCAGTTACCCAAACTGCACAGACATTTCGATTCAAAGCGTCAGCTCCCTGGTCACACCTGTGGTCCCGACAGAATGTCTGACATTTCAGGGTGCTCTTCGGGGGCTACATCATCATCAAAACAAAGCAGAAGGTGGAAGTAACTTCAAAAGTCTAGTAATATATTCCATTGTAACAAAAAAAAGAGGACAAGCTGGATTCTTCAGTTCCTTTCATTGTGGTTTTCTTTTTTCCCCTTGATTTTGCAGTTGTTAAAAACTGATTGTGTTTGGAATAATTTTAATAACCAAAAAAGGACCCACCACTTCCCTCTCTTCTTCCCCTTTATCTTCTATTTACTTTTTCAGTTCTCTTACCTTTGAGCGAGGGATAGAGCCTTCCTCATTTCTCCCCTACTTCCCAAAGCCCAAATTAGCTCTTCTGGTTGGCATAAAGCATGTTCTTCAAGAGATTGTAAAAATACTGTTTTGGCTTTTTCTTCGGCCTTTATTTCCTACCTTTTCCCTCTTAAGAAAAAATCACCTCCAATTATCTGCTTATCCATACTCTCAGCCCTCCTCCTTTCTGACCCCTTCTCGCTCCTTTCCTGCTCATCTTACTCTTTGCCAATGTCCTTGCACCTTTAAATAGTTTCTCTCTTTGCTTCTGGACGTTGGTTAAGGGCAACCATCAATGCAACATTTTCCTCAGTTCCCAAATGGTGTGTTTTAATTTCTCCCTCTAAACAATGGGCACAATCATGCTTTTTCTCATGCATTCCCTCTGTTATGTTTTTATACCTATTATATGCAAGATACTGTTTTAAGTGGTTTAGGGAAGAAGGCATTGGTCAATTTCTCTGCCCATGAGGAGTTGACCACCAATAAGTAAAAATGTATAGTTTCCTCAAAGTGATGATAGCAAGAGGTGTTGTGCACGAACATCATAGGTGGTGAGCAGGTGGTGAGTTCAGAGAAAATGGGGATTGAGGTGGATTCAGGAAACCAAGATGGTGTCAGGGAAAAGGAGGGCAGAATCAGGGCCCCAGGGAAGTACCAAGGAGCCAGACAGTGACATTTCAATGAGGAGCACTTCAAAATCCCAGAACGGTCTGCAGCTGCAAGGTCACTGTTATTTCCATCTGCTTGTAAGTCAATAGCATCAACAAAACAACTTCAAAAGTCTCCATTGTTTAGTGTCAGGTTTATCAAAGCTCCTGGGTTGCAAAGGAACACACGGATAGCAGCTACTTTTTTACATCCTGAGTCAACTAAAATTTTAGCCTATAGACTTAACAGGTAAGAGAGTTGAGGCTAAAGGGCATTTAAAAAGTTTATGATGCCCAATTCTGAGTATGCCACAGCAAAAATAGAACTCTAGCCAAAGTCTCTAGTGAGAGAACAGTTAGCAAGGACCATTTATTTATTCATTTATTTTGGTTTCTACCCTTACGTTTAATAATTTTTTTGAGCCAAGAGCTTTTGTCCTGATTAGCACTATTAGTGCGTGAAAGATTTGTATGTGTCACAGACAGCCATACAAAGTAACTGACATGCTCAAAGTTCCTTTCTAAACATATAGATTCATGTTGTGTTGCACACGATTCTGCCACCTTGGCAGCAACTAAGGGCCCCAGAGGCATTTCCCTGGGGGGCTGGGTGAGACAGCCGTCTACAGACTTTGAGACGCCTTATGTGAGAGCTCTGCCCAGTGGCAGGACCGTCTACTCAGTGCAGCAGTAAATTTACCCATGCACCCAATCAGGTCTCTTTCTCATGAAGTTGGATGTGAGCCCCACAGAAATTTCAAAACAAAACAAAAAATAAAGATGATAAATAGAGGCAGAAGAAGAGAGACATGGGAGCAGAGGCAGAAGAGAGAAAGAGGTAAGAGAGGAGAACAGAAAAAAGGCAATTAGTCGCGAGCAGGGTGAGAGACAGGAGATCAGCAGAGGAGCCCAGTGATGACTATAATGGACAATCAGAGCTGCGGTTGAATGACTGGAGCTAATACTGCAAGAAAAATGAATGATGCTCCGTGAGGCCTGGCTGTGCAGCCACTGAGATCATTTTCTTTGTTTCCTCACTTCTCCATGTATTCTTTTTTTAAAAGATTTTATTTATTTATTTTTAGAGAGAGGGGAAGGGAGGGAGAAAAAGAGGGAGAGAAACATCAATGTGTGGTTGCCTCTTGTGCCTACCGGGACCTGGCCTGCAAGCCAAGCATGTGCCCTGTCTGGGAATCAAACCAGCATCCTTTTGGTTTGCAGGCCCCTATTCAATCCACTGAGCTACACTAGCCAGGGCTCTCCAGGTATTCTTAAAACAAATTTCCCCATTAATTGATATAACATGAGATATCTCTTCTCCTTGCAGAAAGAATCCAGCTTACATAGTAATTTACAGATTTTGTTTTCACACCAGGCCACCACGAGTAGAAAACATACTTCCATGGGCCATAGTTATAAGCTGTTGAAGTTTAAATGTTGCTGATATGATTAAATCCTGATTGTCCAAGTAATTCAGGTTGCGGATGGCCTTTTCTTTTTGGTTCCTCTATCTTTAAATGTTTCTACCACCAGTTAATACTGAGCAGATAAGTAAATGCAGGGAGCAGAAGCTCAAGTGGCTACTTATTATTTCTCCTAACAGTTTGGCAACACCAAGTAGAAACTAATAAGTAGGTGGTATAGCACAGAGAAGCAGCATGTACATTGGTTTAAAGGTATGCATTTGAGTTTGGACTTGAGCATGACTCAACCTCTCTATGAATCAGTTTCTTTGCCTGTAAAATAGGAGTAGTAATACTACTGTATAGGACCATTTTGAGCATTAAATAGCTTATTAGATATAAAAGGCTTAGAAGAGAGTCTGACAATAGTAACATAAAGTGCTAGTAATGATAATTATCATTATTACCTACCCCCTAGGACTTGTTGGGGATTAAACAAGCTAATACGAGTGACATACATAGTGGAGTCCCCGACATATAAACTGAAGAGATATTAGCAAGTATTGTACTGTAACAACATTACAACTAATACTATAATTCCTTGAGTAGTTTCTCAGCTAATGGACTGGTCATTTTACAATCTAATCTACCGGGTTGGTATATATGGTTGAAAGTTGCGGGTAACTATAGGGGATCAGAAAGGCAGCTTGATGTGATGAGAAAGTCACCAACCAGGAGACTGGAAGTTTAGCTCCAACTTCAGCACTAATGGGGTCTATGCCCTTGGCCTAGTCATTTCATCTGAATTTCAGTTTCTTCATTTGTTAGTGAAGGCCACGATGTTCTTCCAGCTCCAGTCCTCATGTGCTTTTAAAACTTGGTTTGTAGATTTATAAGAAAATCAAAGTCTGTCCTTGTAGCTGATATTACTTCAATTCTTTTAGACCTGGAAGAAATTTCCTTTTTTCATTTCCTGAAACCATTTTTCACAGGATCTGAAATAAGGAATAGTGTAAGTTCTACTGTGTAGTGTTGCTATCTAATCATCATTGTATTGTTTTTTAATGTATATTTCTGGCATATTACAAACTAAATGGCTGAAAGTTAAGCATATACAAAGACAGTCACTGCAATTAGTTATGGAGATGAAAAAATAAATTAGAAATTGTCTTTGGCAGCATCTAAAATTTCATATTACTGTTTCCTATGATCTTCATGGACTTCATTATATTAAGAAATATTATAAAGGTGTTATCAGTCCTCTCAGTTGCACCCTGATTTCTTCAGAAACATTATACTAGCTAAAATTTGTGCAGCATTTTTTTCCAGAAGCCACAGATCCTTCTATTCCATTTTTATTTCCAGAGGCAGGGTGGGGCTGTGGCTTGGCAGTAAAGGGTGTGGTTTTGATGGGGTTGGCTGGGCAAGGGATAGTAAACACTGCAACATGTGGTTGTGATGACAATTCGGTATCTAGAGATCGTGCAGCCTCGAGAGGTCTGTGTTTATGCACAAAATATCTTCAGCTGGTTTAGAACTAACTATTCATGAGTGTAAGGAAGTGCTTCTGAGAGAGGGAGAGGGAGAGAGAGAAAGCGGGTAGAGAAGGAGAAAAGAGAAAGAAGGAGGAAGTGGAGGAGAGGGGAGGAAGAGGAGAAAAAGAGGAAAAGGGTGAAATAATACTTGAGTTGAAGTACGGAAATATAAAAGAACACTTAACAAACATCTAGTCCAATTTACTACTTATTCATAGGGGAATTAAAGGCCTAAAGAGGTTCAGTGTTTGTCAGAGATTACTTCATTACATGGTAGTGAATTTAGGAATAAAATTTAGGTGATGACTGAAGTTGAATATTCATTCACTCATTCATTCATTCATTCATTCATTCATTCAAGCAACCCTATTGAAAGTCTTCTTTGTGTAGGTATAGTAGTAGACATTGAATGATAAGACACTCCTGCAGTTTATGTTCCAGGGGGACAGATGCTATAGCATAAACCTATTACCCAATAAATGGTGAAGAGGATATCAGAGTATTGAGTGCTTAAAAGAAAATAAAACTTGTTGTTGGACCCCAAGGAATGTCACAAGTGTGGAGGGATGGCTTCTCTGAGGAGTCAGCGCTAAGCGCTAAGGCCCTAAAGAGAGAATGCCTTTGGGGTACTTGAAAAGGGGATGTCTGTGAATCTACAGCACAGAGATCAAGGGCATGCATGGTGGTGCAAGTGGAGTGGGAGAGGGAGGCATGGGTCAGATCAGGTAGAGCAGTCTGCACCACAGTCAGGAACTGGATTTTATGCCATGTGCAGGAGAAACCACTGGACAGTCTTCTGTGGACAGTGGCGTGATTTGATTTACAGTTAAGAAAGGCCCATCTGACATACTGTATGGAGAATGGAATGGAAGGGACAAGAATGGAAGCAAGGAAAGCAGCTAGGATGCCAGTGGGCCTGTCTAGGTCAGGCTTGTGTGGATCGGAATGGCTACAGCAGAGGTGGGGGAAAGCGGACGGACTCCGCTGCTCAGAGAAGATGCAGTGAGGCAGGCCCCCAATCTTGTTTATTAGTGTTTTATCACTAAAGGGGGGATGGAAGTTACAGATAAAGTAAATTCCAAAACCTTAAACACGACTATTATCATTTTGCACTGATGTGGTTTTTGTTCATGTAACTATTTAAATATGGTTACTATTTGTAAACTCAGAGGGACCAGAATCTCTACCCTTATTACACTTCAACTTTAGAAATGATAATAAAAAAATCATCTACAAGAAAGAAAGCAGATGCCAGGATTTTTCACAAAATACAAAAATAAGCTTCCACATTATAATCTGAAGTCAATATAGATGTTGATCAATATCATACACACCCTGTGCACCTCTGCCTACAGACATTCACATTTTGGTAACTTTAGTCACGACTAGGAATGCTGAGGCAAATCCACCACATATACTGTATATAAGTGGACTGACACACTTTAGAAATATTTGCAATATCGAGTACTGAAATATCTGCTTTAAAAAATTTAACAGCATGGATGGAACTGGAGAGCATTATGCTAAGTGAAATAAGCTAGGCAGTGAAAGACAAATACCATATGATCTCACCTTTAACAGGAACCTAAACAACAAAACAAAGAAACAAGCAAAATATAACCAAAGACACTGAAATAGAGAACAGGCTGACAATGTCCAGAGGGGAGAGGGAAGGGAATTTCCAGGGAATTTCAGGGGAAAAGAGGAAGGGTTTACAGGAACAAGTATAAAGAACATATGGATGAAAACTAGGGGTGGGTAGAAATGGGAGGGAGATGGGGAGGGCTGGGTGGGTGGGCTGGGATGGGAGTAAAAGATAGAAAATTGTACTTGAACAAAAAATTAAAATAAAATTTAAAAAAATTAACCAGGAATAGTTGACAAGAGTTCTATTAATTAGAACCTAATGTTAAGAGTTTTATTTTGTTTTGTTTGTATTTTTGCATCCTATAATAGCTTTGGTAAATACTACTTTGAGTGTATATGTACTATTGGATTACCCAGTTTGGAATATTTTCCCAAATGTGGAAAAGGCTTAAGCATGACCTAAAGCTCATGGAACATGCCCCGGACCTGCAGCTCCAATGCTTCTGTCATGTCAGTGGCTGTCACCGAACACCCTTAACATTCCTCAGATGCTTCAAATATGTTAAGTATAACCAATGCTGATGGCAAACATGCAAGTTTCATTGTCAATCCCCAGTTTAGAGAAGAGACAGTCGGGGTTTAGATGTGGTAGAGCCAGGTCAAGAAGAAAAACTAGCCTAGATCCTAGTCCAAGTCTTTCTGACAGGCCCATTTTCATGAATTAGTTATTCTGGCTTTAGAGCAGAAAAACATTTCTATAAATTTACATTCACATTGAAAAACGGATGTTCTCCAGCCAAAGACGTATTTGGCTGTTTGCGTGGACTGTTTTCCATTGCAATGGTCCTGGTCTGGAAATTCTGCATCGAGTTAACCACTAGGTTAGTGTTTCTGATTTGATCACTGTTTGGAGCTCTGTGATAAGAAATAAAAATTTATCATTGATTTAAACTAGCTTTCAAAGAATCCATCTTTAAAATACATAAATAGAAAACTATCTGTAAATTCTTTGTATAGTTTTTCACACATGCAATGATAGAAGCCAAAGCAAATTTCAAAGTTGTATTCAAACAAAACTATCAAAACCTATAGAAATTCCGTGGTTCGCATCACTGAAGCCTTTTCCCGCTCTCTGCGAGAACAGTGTGGACTACTCCATCGCATGTTCTTTTTTATTTGGCTTCTCAGTATCGTGATGACCCCTTTCTTCCAGCATCTTTCTCTGCTCAAACTACTTAGCCACCTGCATTTCTGCAGTGCACACGGAGTCATTCGTTCTGCAGTTGCAGTGAACTTGTCAGGGTTGCCACCGTTGTTCGTGTCACTCCTTGTCTTGGCCGTCCTCACAATCGAACACAACGGGAGATGAGTGTACCGACACTCATCGGCAAGAGTTGGATGGAAGTTAGTGATTCAGATGATCCAAGCAGTGCTTACAACGGTACTTAGATTATCTCAAAAGTGAAGGCACAACATTTTATTTTATAAAAGAAATGTGTGAACCTAGAAGAGTATGCCTGCAGACACCTAGCGTTCCACAAACTGCAGTTTAAGAAAATGCGTGTTTACGTCATACAGCCTCAAGTTCTCTTAATTTTCACCATGCGAAGGGGAAAAGGCTGGGGAAGGAAATGTTTACTTTCATTCCGTGTCCTCCTCACATCACACTATGGAGTACAAAGTAACTGGAGAAAAGAATGAGGTAACTATCTGTACTGACTTAAAGAGATGTCCACAGTTATCGAGTGGCACAAACAAGATGTCAGAATTGAAAGCAGGGACTCAAGCAGATGCTTGTACACCAGTGTTCATAGCAGCATTATTCACAGCAGCCAAAACGTGGAAACAACCCGAGTGTCCAACTACAGATGAAGAGATAAACAAAATGTGGTCTATGAATATGTAGGATGTACTATTCAGCCATAAAAAGGAATGAAGTTCTGTCCTGGCTGGTGTGGCTCAGTGGACTGAGTGCCGGCCCGTGAACCAAAGGGTCACTGGTTGATTCTCAGTCAGGGCACATGCCTGGGTTGTGGGCCAGGTTCCCATTTGGGGGTGCACAAGAGACAACCACACACTGATGTTTCTCTCCCTCTTTCTCCCTCCATTTCCCCCCTGTCTAAAAATAAATAAATAAATAAATAAATAATCTTTTTAAAAAACCATATATAAAACTATTCCTTAAAAAAAAAAAAGGAATGAATTTCTGACATACACTACAACATGGATGAACCTTGAGAACATGACTCTACGTAAAAGAAGCCGGACAGAAGAGGACAAGTATTGTATGATTTCACTTGTATGAGACATCTAGACCAGTCAAATACATAGCAACAGAAAACAGAATAGACATTATTAGGGGCTGGGGAAGGGGAGAATAAGGAGTTAATGTTTAATGGACAGAGTTTCTATTTGGAATGATGAAAAAGTTCCTAAAATAGACAGTGGTGGTGGTTGCATAACATTGTGAATGTACTTAATGCCGCTGAATTGTACATTTAAAAATAGTTAAAATAATAAATTTGATGTTAAGTATATATTATCACAATAAAATGTTTTAAAGAATACTATGTCAAATGACACGCATGGTGTGGTTATATATTATGTATGTTTGTGTGCGTGTTGACACAAACACATAGACATGAATGTGTAAACACATAGAAAATTTGCCCTGAAACACATAGCAAGTTGTTAAGAATGAAGAATGAAGGACTGTGTTAAGGGTTGAATTGTGTCCCCTCAACAAGACCTGCTGAAGTTCTAACCCCCAGGAGCTCAGAATACGACTGTATTTGCACATAGTTGCAGATGTGGTGGAGGTGAAGGCAAAGCAGAACGAGTGCCTAATGCCGTACGACTTTTGTCCTGGTGTGAAGACGGCCCCGGGAAGACAGACACACAGGGAGAACCCACGTGATCCCAGAGGATCAGAGGGGTGCGCCTGCAAGACAAGCAGCGCATCTGAAAGACAAGCAGTGCCGAAGATCGTTGGCAGACCACCAGCAGCAAGCGCGAGGAAAGGAAGGGTTCCCTCGCAGGCATCAGTGGAAGTATGGCTCTGCTAACAACCTGATTTCAGATTTCTGACTTCCAGAACTCTGGAAATAAACTTCTATTCTAAGCTACTGAGTTCGCGGCACTTTGTTTTGGCAGCCCTAGGAAACTGATACCACGGGCTTTACTTTTCATACTTTCTCATTGTTAGATATTTTCCTGTGAACATGATTTAATTTTACAGCCAACAAATATTCACTTAACCATATAGTCGTCAAGAAAATGCAAATTACAACTACACTGTGATGCCATGACCCTTCCACCACCACGATGTCTAAGATGTAATAGACAACCCAGGGTTGGTGAGGATGTAGAGCAGCTGGAACTCCTAAGTATTGTTAGTGGAAACATCTATTGGTATGAAGAGTAGGAAAACCCTTTAATAATATTTCTTAAAGCTGAAAATACAAATACCTGGGACCCAGTAATTCCACTCCTTGACATATACCCTACAGAAACTTAGCTGTGTTCATCCAAACACATACTAAAATGTTCACAGAAGCACCATTCTTAAGAGTTCCAACCTGGAAACATCATAAATGCCCATCAACAATAGGATGAATA
This sequence comes from Tonatia bakeri, assembly GCA_004024845.1. Taxonomy (NCBI): domain Eukaryota; kingdom Metazoa; phylum Chordata; class Mammalia; order Chiroptera; family Phyllostomidae; genus Tonatia; species Tonatia bakeri. The sequence goes on from PVIA01003820.1 coordinate 47,888, forward strand.
AATAAATGACAATATATTCACACAGTAGAATATTATACAGCTGTGAGAATAAGTTAATGATTGCTGCACACAACAACATGGAGGCATCTCAAAACCACAGTGCTGGAGCAAAAGAAGTCAGGTACAAAAAGAGTTTGCACTGTCTGACTTTATTTATGCAAAGTGATGAAGGAGCTAAAACCGACCTTCGTTGCCTGTTTGGCTCTCGTGGGGGCCGTGGTTGGGAGGAGGCTCAGGGGAACTTCTAGGGAACTAGTACATTCTGATTTTTGTTGTCGCTGGTGGTGAGACAGGGGTGGCAATTTATTGAACTCTGTAATTCATGTACATTTCTGTACGCACGCTACAGTTCAGTAAAATCCTAACTTTAGAATAACTTTAAAAAGTCTTTTCTTTTTTGGCATTAGATTTTGCCACTTTTTCTTTGGCTTTTGAGATGTTATTGGTTTTGTCCTTGTTTATTAATTCAACAAAAAAATTTTTTAATGATCAACTGTGTGTAAGGCACTGTGCCATGAAAAGAACTGGACCACACCAATAGGAATTTCAGACATGTTTGAAAGTTTGAAAAACTCTGTTCTAAAAGATGCTTGTCAAGACTTTCTCTTCATCTTCAAGGTTCTTTCCTATCAGGGCTTCATATTCCCTCTTTGACTTCTGCCTAAAACTGTTTTGACACAGTGGTCACCTCCCAGCTGGTGTTTTTGGCTTTTGCCCAAGAAAATCCTGCTTTCTGATCTCTGCTCGCTTGCTTTCCCCAGCTGTTCCTAATATTTAAACTTTTAATCTGCTATCTTGAATATATCAGATTCTTCCTGGATCCTCTCTCCCATCATTTCTTAAAGAATTTAAAGAAGAAAAAGTTCCTTCAAGTCCCTGTTTCTGTCCCGTGAAGACTCAGCCTCGTCCCCTTCTCGGAGCGTTATTCACTATCAAATACCAAACATATAATTGTTGCTGTCCCAGAGGGATGTAGTTTGCTTTCCTGTTTGCTGTTAAAGTTTGCACTGGCCACAAAATTTTCAAGAGCAAATACTCTTGACTTTAATAAAAGGTAAACAAATGTCACCGCTATTATTCAGCATTATTTGGGAGGCTCTATGTCATAAGATTAGAAAAGCAAATGAAAATTTCAAATATTAAAAAAGAGACAACAAACTTATTTTTGTTTATATGTGAGGTCTGTCTGGGAAAACTTCAGCTGTTGTTAATATAATGAGAATGGTTTGCGTGACATTGATGTAACCTGACAGCCCAGGAGAGTGGACTGGAACACGCATGCATGAACAGTAACAGCTCCACTGCACTGGTCAGTGGGGGCAGTAGACGCCATTGAGTGAGCATGTGTACTGTGTGGCTGTCACATTCAAACTGACTGAGTAGAACAACAAATCTGCATTGAAGTTTACGTTAAGCTTGGACGTTTCTCTGTAGAAACTATTTGGATGATTCAGAAGGCCACGGCTATGAGCAACTGGAGATTGGCAGCTTCATCACAAAAATGTGCCTGCTCATGTATCACATCTCGTGCAGAGTTTTTTGCAAAACATCAAATCGCCCAGGTGACTCAGGCTCACTACAGCCCAGATTTGGTGCCCTGTGACTTCCAGCTTTTCCCCATACTAAAATCATCTTTGAAAGGGAAGAGCTTTCATATCATTGATGAGATTCAGGAAATATGATGGGGCAGCTGATGGTGATTGGGAGAACTGTGTGAGGTCCCAAGGTGATGACTTTGAAGGGGACTGAGGTGTCATTGTCCTATGTACAATGTTGCTTGTATCTTGAATCTTCTTCAATAAATGCCTCTGCTTTTCATGTTACATGGCTGGATACCTTCTGGCCAGAACTCATATACTACACTTCCATGTCTAGAAACCCAAAGTGACACAATAAAAATAGTAAACCAATATGAGAATTGGTTCAGCAACTGAGCATAAGATATTTTTAAAAATTCAGTACATTCTCTTTATATTATTAATAAAGTATATATAAAAATTACAAAATAAATCTTTTAAAGATGGTGTCATGAACAAATTTAACAAGGGAAGTTAGAATTTATATGAATAAAACAGTAAAATTTTATTGAAGAAAACAAAGCATGTCTTGAATAAATGGAGAGACACACCAAAATCTTGGCATGGAAAAAAATTATGAAAATAAAATCCTTTCCAAAATTAATAGAAAACTGTTATTGAATTCCGTCAAAATCCCACTAAATGACCCAGTAATAAAAAGGATATGAAAAATAAAAATGCAAAAATCGCCGAGAGAATCTTGAACCAGAATAATAAAGGACAACTTACCGCACCACACACTCGTGGTTTTACAATGTTGCATAAAGTGACTGCAGTGAAAATAGCACGTTGCAGAGACAGTAGATAATGCTATATAGCACAACCCTAGAGACTGGTCTTTCATGCCAGGCCCCTCAGGAAGAGAACACCCCACTGAGCTCCGCTTCTCTGAGTGGTTTCCTTTTTTCCCCTCCATGTAGTCAGACAGCCGGGAGGCACCCTTAGAACAGGCACCTGACCATCTTTGGAGAGCTGGCTGTGCACCAGACCCTGTGACTGCACCCAGAATTTGAAGTCGAGGGAGAGAAACTGGCAGTGACAATGCTGAAGGACAGCACGCTGGCCTGGGGGGATCTTTCTTCTCTCCACTTGCACGCGTCACTGGAGCCCACAGTCCAACAGGTTATGTGTTTCTGGTCCCCTAGCCGATGCCAGTGGCGCTTTCCCAAAGAGCCAGGCTAATGAAATTCCCAGAAAAGTTCATGTCCTGTAGCAGGCAATTAGCTTGTGAATTATATCTCATGAGAACAGCATTTCTTTCAAACTGACACTTTTAAATATTATAGCAACCAATATACCAAAATCAATTTTACTTCTATCTTCGAGCAACAAACAATCTGAAAATGAAATTAATGACACAATTTTACTTAGGATTGCATGAAAAGAATAAAATAGTCATAAGATGAACAAAAGAAGTACAAGGCTTACAAACTGAAAACGAAAAGGCATCATTAAAACGAATAAACCAGGACCTAAATAAATGGAAAGACACCCCATGTTCATGAACTGGGGACAGTACAGTTACGATAGCAATTCTCTCCAAACCAGTCTGCAGATAGAAAGCAATTTCTATCAAAACCACAGCTGGCTTTCTTGCAGAAATTGACAAGCTGGTCCTAAAATTCATGTGAAAGGAGAAGCGGTCCAGAATAGCCAAAACAATATTGAGAAGAAACACAAAGTTGGAAGGACTCAGACTTCCCATTGCAAAACATACTACAAAGCCACGGTAGTCAGGACTGTGTTGCACAAGTGTGAAGATGCACACGTACACTGAGGGACAGAATTGAGGGTGTAGATAGAAACCCGTAGTCAGTTGGAACAGTGGGGTCCAATGAAATATAGGATATCCAACTAAATCAGATACACGACAAACTGCATTTTAGTATGCCCTGTACAATGTTCATACTTATAAAAATTACTGGTAGTTTACCTGACATTCAAATTTCAGTGGGTAGACTGTGTTTTATTTGCTAAATCTGGCAGCCCCAAACCGGGAGGCAGGGCACACAAGCTTTGCCCACATTGCCACCTGCCAGGGCTCCAGGGAAAGGGGTAGTGGGGTCTTAGGTAATTAGTCACTTAAATTTCTGCTAAAACAGATTCTATTTTCCTTACAATAACACCTTCTACAAGAAAAATATTGCGAAGTGGTAAACTGCATTTTACACCTCATTTAAAAAAATCTCTTGGGTCCTGACCGGTATGCTCAGTTGGTTGGGCGTCGTCCTGCAAAGTTGAAGGTCACCAGTCAATTTGTGGTCAGGGCACATGCCTAGGCTGCAGGTTTGGTCCCCATTTGGGACATGTACTAGAGGCAACCGATCCATGTTTCCCTCTCACATAGATGTTTCTCTCTCTCTCTTTCTCCCTCCCTTCCCCTCTCTCTAAAAGTAAATTTAAAAAAAATTAAAAATATCTCGACTTTGAGTAAAACCATCATGAAAACAGAGAATGAAACAGAGTGTAACTAGATTCACCAAATTACCGAAATAATGAAGGAACCATTCCCATTTCCTCACAGTTTCTGTCGTTTCCTCTCCCTCTCTCTGCCCCATGCCCCGTCCCCCAGCCCTCCCCAGTGCGCTGTGACTGGTCTGGAAACATCCTGGGACCCTGGGTTGGCATTCGCTTTTAGCCCAGTCCCAAGCCACTTTGTGCAAAGTGTTCAGTCTTTCCTTGATTACATTGTGCCGAAAGCGTTAACCCTGCCCACAGTCATAGCTGTAGATTTCCTCAATGAGACTCTTATGCGCCTGACAATGTAACTATTTATTTGCAAAGTCACTACCATTGACATTTGTGCTTCTCAAATCTAAGTGTTACCAGTGCTTTCTTTATGTCTCTGTTTTTCTTTAGTAACTAAGAAAAGCAAGACAAAGTACAAATAACTGCTTATTCAGAAAGAAATCTCTGATTGTTCCTTAAACCTGCTCTGGGCAGCGCATACAGACTTTAGAGTGATCTGGAAAATATGAAAAGCACTTGGCCGGGAGACAAAACCAAAACTGATCTGCGGTGATGGCAAAAGCAGAAATAGGAGCTCAATAATAAAAACAAATTCTGTGTGACTGCTCTGCTCGTGGCTTCAGGAGGGAGGAAAAGATCTTAGAAGATAAATTATTATTGGTGCAGCCTTTGCTGGAGGGAAGTGGCAGGGAGGGAGGGAAACCGGGCTTGGGAAGCGGGGCTCTGCTGCAGGGCCCCTCGATTGTTGGCGAGCTAATTGATTGAAAAAGGCAAATGGGACCCCTGTCTTCCTGCCAAGGGTTTTTTTTTCTGCCTCCGCCCTCCCTGGGTGCCTGGAGTGTGGACTCTGTGTGGCCCTCACCTGCTGCTTTGTTCTGACAAAGCTGGCGTCTTGCAGCCGCTGCCACTCACTCTTCCAAGCCGTTGTCCCGGCTGTCCAGAGTGTGTAAACCCTGCCGCCCCATCTGCCCCGCCACCTGCCTCCTTGTCTTTAAATATCTTCTTGCAACCCCACCACTTCTGGAAGCTCTCTGGAATTGTTGCCACCCACTTTTCTCCAACTGCTGACACAATCCTCTCCCAGAGTCATTCTGAAAATGATCACATCTCATTTTTGAGGATTATAAGTCACACAGAGGGGAGAGCACATGTGCCGTGAGGCAGGGGGGCTAGGGTTCATTCATGGAGTGTGTCACTTCCCGGCTTTGGGACGCCTGGCCACAGCAGTCACGAAGACACCTGACAACTCCAAGTCTCTCATAGTGTGCCAAGCGTGCGGCCCACAGTTCACACGTGCCCTTTTATTTTATCCCCATGATAAAGTTATGAGATGGGTGCAAGTATTCTCCTTGTTTCACAGACAAGAACACTTAAGGAGAGCTAAAAGAACTTGGTCAAGGTCAAATAACTCTTTCCGGTGCAGCTGGGATCGGAACCCAAAGGGTCAAGCTCTTACGGTTGAGACCAAGCTCTTATGGTGACCCAAATACCAAGTGAGGTGCCTTTATTATTTAGTTTTTCTCAACAGCCCTATGAAGTGCATGTTATCCACATTATACTGACGAGATGGCTAAGGTTCCAAAAAGTTTGAGTGGCTTATCCATGATCATGCCTCTAGGAAGTAGGCAATGCTTCCAGATTGGGGGGTGGGGGGGGGGAGGAAGCGAGTGTTGTGCTCCAACAAGTTTGCAAGATGCTGGGTCCAATCCAAACAAGATTGTTCTTCCTTCTTATTTTGATATTGTCTAACCATAGGATGTCCTAGGGTTTTTAGCATCATACCAAAGGTGTACTGGGGGTCTCCTGGATTTAATGGGCAGCCTTTCAAATGTATTGGACCACAAAGCCTTTTTTGAGATCCACCTACTAACACTCCTTTGCAGCAATGTTCCCAGAACACAGGCTTGGAAAACACGACACTGTTTAAGTAGCAGCACCTGCCAGATAAGAAGCCCGATAGAGATGTATTTGTTGTTGCTGTTGCTGGCTAGGAGGTAATAACAAAGTGCCCCAGGTGCTACCCGGGCTGGGGGAGCTGCCGTCGGCCTCAGGGCCCTGACCCCCAGATGTCATCTGCTCCCTCCAGTGGGTCATTGCTGCCATCTCTCCTGAGCTCTGTGGCTTGCCGGGTCCCCCTTACTAGGCTCTAATGTGGGCTCAAGTGTTTCACAAGGTAGCTTCTTGCTGAAGCCCAATACAGTAAAACTCAGGGCCAACTTTAGAGTCAGCACCACCCTTAGTATAGGCTGGCACTTAGCATACTGGACTCTTTGAAATAAGAGCTATGATTAATTCAGTGTTTAGTACGTACCAGGTTTAACACGGGTCATTTCCCTTAGTCCATCCCACAACCTGAGGTGCAGATACTGTTGTAGAAGCCTCCATAGTGGCCCCTCTGTGGTCCCTTCCTACACTGGATTAGGGGCCACCACGGGTGACCTACAGAATACAGCAGTGGTGATGGGGTGTGACTTCCAAAAGTTGTCATAAAGCCACTGTGGTTTCCATCTTGGTCTCTTGGATTGCTTGCTCTGCGTGAGGCCAGTGCCTTTTCATGAATACACTCAAGCAACACTGGAGAGGTCCCCAGGGGGAGGGACCAACTTGCTGGCCATGTGAGTCAGCCATATTGGCAGAGGGACCCTCGGCCCCAGTCACACTTTCAGATGACTGTGGACCCCTGCTGACACCTGACTGCAACCTCATGAGAGACCCCAAGCAACCCCCGAATTCCTGACCCACAGAGATAACTACTGTTGTTTTAAACAAACCAAGTTGGGGAGTGATTTGAAACCCTGAGATCCTACTGCGACGCAACCCCCACCCCCGCCCATTTTTCAATCGAAGCAATGGAAGCTATTAGAGAGGTTAGGGTACTTACTCAAAGCCACAGCCAGAGTTTATGTGGTGGAGGTAGGATGTCAGAAAGGATTCTCTTCCTTGCATCCCAAAATGCTGCCCCAGAAGTGTGGTTCAGAATCCAGAAGCTTATTTCTAGGCCCCTTTATTTAGTGTGGGGATATGATAATATGGCAAGTTCTGGAGTCCATTCTTTACCTCTCACGAACTTCAGTTCCTTGGAGAGTAATATCAACTACCTGGCTGTGGCCGAAACAACTTAATACATTAAAAGGTCAAGCAGATTCTAAGCACTGGTTCCCTGCCTCAGCACCAGGCCGTCGCACTTTGGTGGGGAGGAACACAGAAGGTCAGCGCAGCCAGCAATCTGTCATCCCCCCCTAGAGGGAATTAGCTCATTGGGATCCAGTCCTAACTGGCAGGAAAACGAGGAGAGCAAAAGACAGGAAGACATAATTCTTGAGTATGGGTTACTTCGGGAGCAGGCAGGCTTGGATGGGTGCCCCAGAGGGTTTTTGGGACAGCTAGAGGGCATCGTGGGAACCCGGAGAAGGCAGGAGTGGGGCTCAGCCACCGCAAGTGGGAAGGAACTTTTCTTCCCAAACTTACCTAAGGCCCGAAATACCCCAGTTCCATCACAGAGATGGCTGTTACGTAAAGCGTCACCTCGAATAACTGCGGCTTCAGTTCCAGCCAGGAACTGAAAAAGGAGTGCAGTGATTCTCTACAAAGTTGGTTTTTAAAAATTAATTTAGAGGCAAAAGTTCTTAGCCCCAGATATAAATATCTTCAGGGATCCGCAAAAACCGAAGTCAAATGTCTTGGTTTAGGTCGCATAGCTAAATGGAGGTAAAGTTGGGGCTTGGATGCAAAAATGTATGCCATGATCACTGCGTTTAATCAAACCAGTTTGTCTGGGGTTGAAAAGTGCACGTCATTTCTCCCAAGAAGCTTTTCTTCATTAATGTTACCAAAGGTAGTCTGACATACGCTATCACTTTATTAAGAAAACATTTTTTTAAACACCTGCTACGTGTCAGGCTAGGGTTTTGGAAACAAACACAGCAGAACATCTCTGCTTTCTCGAAGGTTACATTTAGAGGTGTGTGGGGTGGTGGGAGGGGATGCGCTGTAGGAGCGGTGATACAATTGTATAATAAGCCGGAAGGTGATGGAGACAAGCCACAAAGGGCAGGGGCTAGAGACAGGGTTCGAGGGGTGGTAGGTGCGATTTGCATGTAGAATGCTCGGGAACGTTCTCACTGAAGAGGTGGCACTTGAAGGGGGTGAGGGAGCAAGCCCTGTGGTTATCTGGGGGAGAGCATACCACGAACGTACACATTGCTAGGGGATTATTCTCTTTCATACTTGCAATTTTATTCTGTCCTCTAGTAAATGCTCGGGAGTGGATATTTCATCTGCTTTCTTTGGGTCTAATATAAGTGCCTTCTGAAGAATGTTATTTGTACCACAGGATTTTAATAAATGCTTATTGAATATTTTGGTTAGAGTCATTTTCTCACCATTGCCCTTTTTAGGCAAGAAAATCTACAGTAGTTCAGCACTCGGTCCAATAGTCTAAATTACTTAAAATGTACAAACCAACAGTTAGCTGTACTATCCAACATTCTGGGGTAGTATTTTTGCCTTCCATAAACATTGCATCTAAAAATATTTGCAAAAGTCTTGGCTTCTCCAAGATTCAAAACAGGAAGCCCCTCTAGTCTCCGAGCTGCCTTTATCCACCTCCAAACCTCAACACGGGACCCACCGCGACTGTTCTGTAATTATAATCTTCTTGTAAAATGAGTTCTGACACTTTTCGAAAATGGTTTCCTGCCTAAGCTAAAGACATCCTGTTATTCTTAATATTCTATGCCACCTAAATAGTAAGGTGTCTTGAATTCACGAGGACAGAACCATTCGCAACTAATAACTTGTTCCTCTTTGATTTTTGCAAACAGTTACACCTCACAGAAACACTTTCCCGTTTCCTGTTGAACAGGATTCTCAGTTTTCTGTCACTGAGACCCTGGCTTTGTCTGATGCAGTGCTGTTCATACAAATGTATAAGCTGTGCTTGTTTTACCTGCTCTGAATTTTGTTTCGAAGAGGCAGACTGAAAATTTAAAAAAATGATAACAATGGTGAATATCATAATGACCCCAACAATAATGCTGTTGGGGAAAATGTAACAGAAAGTCAAAATCAGAGGACAGTCAGTGGTTGAGTGATGAGTTAACATCGTACATACAAAACGGAGACAAGGCAAGGTCTCAATGAACTGAAGGGGCTGGGGCATTAGGGCATACGATTCTCTAAAGGATAACTGAATTCAACCCAAACGGGGAAGAAAAATTCATTGTAAGAGAAGCAGAAGAGCTTGCTGCTTTGACACCCGTGGGCATGCAAACGCCTTTGAGAATGAATGTTAGGATAACGTGGATGTCCTTGGTCATCATTTTTGTTTTTCTTCAGTATTTCAGTGCACAGCTCCACATGCTCTCTCACAGTCAGTCCCCAGTGTATTTATTGATGCTCTATTACCATATGGGAAGGAAAAGTTCAGTCACACACCAGCCATCCTGCCTCTTAATCATTTCAGGATGTCAGATAGAGCAAAAGGGATTGTCTTAATTCTTTCTACAGTGCGCATGGTGCTACTTGAGCATCTGGAGAAGGAAAAGCAGCTGCTCACTCCGTACGTGAGACCTTTGGCGAATTCTCTACCATTCTGAACTTTACTCCCTTTCACTGTAATACAGGGCTGACAACACAAAACTTAGATGATACTTAGGAACATAAAGAAAATGGCCAACTTATATTAGCTAGACTCAAGGCAGTGTTTAAAACCCTTTACATGCACAAATTTACTTAATCCGAATAACAGCCCTTTAACACAGGTGTCGTGGTTTACAGACGAGGGAGAGAAGCCCACAGACATCCAACCCATTTGCTTGCAGCCACGACATGATGGAACAGGCTGCAAGGACCACGTACTCCACTTCCGCTCTAAAATGTTTCTCCGGTGACGGACGTTAAGCACAAAGGCAGTGCTCAGTTAATGGTGATTAGTGTTGCTGCTGTTATAGAGAGAGGATATATTTCTTAACTTCAGTAGATTCATGTGACCGTGTCTGGGAATTCCCAAACCCATCCAGGTGGGAAGAGAATCAGAATTGATAAAACAGAGACTTTAAAAAGAATTGTATCAAGTACAACATTCCCTTTTGGACCCCATGTCCTAGATTTACAATTGGACTCAACTAACTGGTCAACTCAATTAAAAAGATAAGTGCTCTGTTAAATGAAAGTAGCAGTTCAAGTTAATTTCTTGGCTACATCAGTTGTTCCGTTCCATTTAAAATAATCAACCTATCAATTCCGTGAGGCTCCAGCTTCCCTCCAATGGTTTTGTGGTTCTTTGGGGTATAAGATGGAGTCAAAATATTGATTTTGTTCCTTCGATCAGTAAATGAACTTTGTAAACAGGTCACATCATAGAAGTGGTCATTTTTACCTACACATTTTTATGTTCAGAATCTGTCACTTTTGCTGACACATATAAAAGCCACTTACATGTTTCCTTGTTGGATATTGCCAGAGAGTCAGGGGAGGGCTTCATTCTCGCCACAATGTCAGCGGGAGGTGATAAAAATGACAGTCAAGCAGAGCACTTTACTGAAGGTGTCAAAGTATATCAGCAAAGATATTTGATCACACTTCCTTACTAGAAGCCAGAGTGCAAAAGCCATGCTCTCATTTTCATTATTTTGTGGGCCATTATGATGCTAGGACAAAAGTGTGAAAAGCTAATGATCATTTGAAGAGAAAAAAGAAGAAAACAAAAACAGAACTTATTTGTAAGGAAATAAAAATAAACCATTGGTTGAATCAGGAATAAAGTGGATTTCATGAAACAAGAGAACCTATCTAGCAGACTAATTGTGTGTGGACCATATAACTAGAACAGGGGTTATCTGATTGAGTCTTTCAGATTCAGACTCTGTCTCTGCCACTTACTTGCTAGATACCACAAATGTGTTAAATGTTGCTATTGTTAGTGTTATTGGTAGACTTGTAGGAGTTATAATAAAAACATAAGGTTGCCTGAATTATGGTACCTAATAATACAGGGATGAGAAAGGCGAAAAACCAGTCAATAGGTAGTTTCCACCTTCAGCTACCATGAATGGTGCTGCAATGAGCATGCGTCAAAGTGGCTTTTCAAGATCTGTTTTATAGGGCATGGCACATATAGCACAGTCATCAAGCACGTTGTCTTCTCAAACAGACTGCCCGGGTTGTGATCCTGGCTTGGTGCTTTACGTTTATTACCTCATTTTTTTCTTACTATTATCCTACTGTTTTTACCTTGCTGTCATTATCCTAGAATAAAGTCCATATAGTACTGGCACCATTATTAATCCATGTTTTGTAGATGAGAGGTGAGGTTCCTTGCTCAAGGACACACAGCTAGTAAGTGGCAGAGGCAGGATTTGAACCCAGGTCTAGTTACACCTAGGTCTGCACCCTTTGTTATTACTTGATTCTGCCTCACAGTGAGGGGAGACTTCTGATGCAGTGAAGTACGGTGGAAAAGTTAAGGGAGCAAGAACTGCTGGATAGGAGTGGACACTGGGGACGGGGCCAGTTTCTCCAAATAGACAAGGTAAGAGCAGCACTGGCCAGCAGGTGCCCAACGGAAGGAAAAAGACCCAAAAATGGAGGCCAGCTTTAGATATCTTCACCCTTTCTTTAACTGCACCAGGATTCAGCCCTACAGAGTAAAGCACACCGACCCACTTACGACAGATTTCTCTCATTTCACTCAGCTATGCTGTGCCCCATCTCAACCGAGGAAGGGATTAGGCCTGCCACAAACACCCACAGAACTTTCTACCACATTAGGGACAATCTACCCCACCCCACCCCTCCCCCCAAAAGAGAAAAGAGGCACAGAGTTTATTAAATTTCTTTCAGGCTCCCTGCCTGATTCTCTCTCCCGCTGCCTAACTCGTTTTAATTTCTCCCAAGAAAGCCATGGGTATGTGCTGATCTGCTTGGCTGCAGTCACGGGCACTTTTTAGAAAAACAAAGCCAAGAAGAACTCTAAGGGTCCCGTGACTTGCACCATCAGCCAATGGTTGTTTTATTAAGTGCTGATTCCTCCTGTGGAGCTGGGTTAATGGAGATGGGAAAAAACGTCAGGGCCAACACAAGGAACCATTCAGATGGAGTATTCGAAACATCAAGGTAACAGAGAGTTTCTGTACCGAGCCCCGTGGGGCCAAGTTCTGTATGAATGAAGGGGGCAAGGAGGTTCCGCATCCACCCAGTGGAGCTATTCATGGAGCCTGGAGACGGAGCACGGGGGAAAAGACCTATTACTCATGGCCTCCATGCCCCGCCAGCTCAAAGTTATTCCCTAGGAGAGTTCCTTGCATTTTGTCCAATTTCATTTTAAAAGCTGAGGCTCACCTAGAATTGTGTTGTTAATAACATGTTGTGTTCTTGGGTGTTGGTTTGCTTTTCCTCCACCTTTTCAAAAAAAAAAAAAGGAGGATTGCAGAGACTTGAAAACAAGATACACATCAGAAAATGAAGGTTCAAATTAAGAACCTTGCGAAATGTGGAACAAAATACGAATTGGAAGGGGAACTGAAAGCGTTATAAATCATGGCTATCAGAACAAAACATCACTATTAATGACACATCCTTGTGGCAGTGAAATCTAGATCTGCAGCTCACTCGATTCCTCACACAGGAGAGACTCCTCGTGTGCCCCTCGTGTGAGCGGGAGTGTGTGCGTGTGAGTGGGTGTGTGTTTTAAGAGGAATAACCCGAAGAGAAAGAGGCAGCCTGGGAAACGGCAACTGGGGAAAATGGCAAAACGAGGAGTGATGGATAAAGTAGCCGAACCAAGAGTCTGCTGCTGAAATTACAACCAGATTGCCTCTGAGAAGCAAATAAACTTGAACAAATAAACCCCTGTGGCAGATTAGCTTTCATAAGCCTACCTGCAAGACCATGTCCAGACCCCTCCTTCCAGATGAAAGGCGAATGGCTAAGAGGAGGGAGGGGGTGGTGTGTTCAGTGACGGCAGAAGTGGGGAGGCCCTGAGCTGTCCCCAAGAGGCCTGCTCATCACGGGTGGAGTGACACAGGCGAGGACCGCCGGTGAGGCCTGGAAACCAGTAGCAGTTCAGGAAACAGAGAAACCAGAGATGCTGAGGCGCGTTCTCTTGGGATACATGGGAATGAGAATGTAAAAGCCAGCCGGAGAGGGCTAGGCCAGCAGGGAGACGGGGAGCAAACGTGCTGACATCTGACATGTATTAGCAGCACCCAGATGCTCCGTGACTAAAATGAAGGCTGCTCGGCGTTTATGGATTTCCACATCACAGCGGCAGATTCCGGGGGAGCATTCTCGGAATCAGGTGGACATATGGTGGTGTGCCCTGCGCCTGCTGCCTTGGATACTCTGAGACAGCAGCCACTCAAGACTGTGCCAAACTCTACTCTACTCTGGGTGGGGATGGGATTAATTCAACCACATACATCCCTAGTAAGAGAGTTCAATCTTGGCCCTTCTCATGGATAAGAGGAATCTTTAAAAGAAATACACTTTACTTATACAGGGGGGAAGAGAGGGAGAAAGAGAGGGAGAGAAACACCGAAGTGAGAAACATCAATTGGTTGCCTTCCGTACTCGCCCTGACCAGAGTCTGAACCTGCGACCCAGGCATGTGCCCTGACCGGGAATCAAACATGTGACCTTTCGGTTTGCAGGACGACTCCCAACCAACTGAGCCACCCCAGCCATGGTAAGAGGAATCTTAATAATGATCAACTGCTAACATTTATTATTGCCTCCTGTATGCCAAGCTCATTATTTGCATTTTCTTATGATACCACACAGCTACCCATTATTACCATCCTTTTCCATTGTGCATAGCCGTTGGGTAACCAGCCAACTGACTGCGGCCCAGACTGGGCAGAGGTTGGATCTCAACAGCAGGCCCTGCTCACTAACAGCAGGTCCTAGCCAGCGAACCACCCTGCTCAAAGCACTGAGGTCCTGCACTCAGTTAGTTAAGAGATTACCCAGGTCTTTGTAGTGGCGAAGGATACAGGAAAGGATTCTAATCTAATTACACGGCTGCCAATCACACAGGATCTAGCTATTTGATGACTCAAATGAAAAGGTTTATTATTCTTCTAATGTTGCTGTATAAACATGCTCTACTCTGCTTTTTTGAGACTCAGGTGGATAGCTCGTGGTCAGAGAGAATTTATCCACCTCTCTCACCCCCAACGCCTCTGCAGTTCTGAACAAGGAGAAGTGACATTTGGAATGATACACTGAGGCCCTGCTGAATCCGGGAGTGCCTTCTTCATCACTAAGGACTCATCATTGAATAAATTTAAATTATGTTTGGCCTAGTTTTCTGCTAACCAGTTTTATTGCGTGCATTCTGATTCTGAGAAAATTGGACGACTATGTATGGTATCCATGGCAACCTTCACTTAAATAGAATATGAAATTAACCAGACTACTCTGTGCCTCTGACATTCTAGATAAATGGAGTTAACCACAGACAGAGTCATGTTGGCACTCTTTTCAAGCAATTTTGTGAATTCTATGCCTATAAGATGCAAGAGAGTGTCAGATTGTTTCCTTTGTGACCGCACTTGGATTGACAGCCATCACAGGGCCAGGCTGAGCCCTGGTCCCCCTGCAGAACTGCAGGCACTGGCTGGGTAGCTCTTCTATTGTTCCTCTGCCCCTGATGTTCATCAGATGGATCCAGAATTTTTATTCCCCTCCCTCCACTTGGTGGCATGACAGTTGAAAATATCCTTTTTCTATTTTACTAGTGTTGGTCCTTGATTTTTTAAAAAAAAGAATAGATTTTGTTTTCTACAACCTTTCTGAACAGAAACAACAGCGTTCTCTCCCCACCCCCTCAGGGTCTCCTACTACTATCACGCTGCGATGGTGTGGTACACGGCGTGAACCTACACGATACATCACTGGTAACTTAAGTCCATGGTTTACATAGGGTTTACTCTTGGTGCTGAATGTTCTGTGAGTTTCGACAAATGTACAATAGCATGTATCTGTTAGTGTAGGCGCCTCGTTAGGTGTTAGCAGAGAGAAGGGAGAACACTGGCTGAGCCCAGTTAAGTCAGGAAACTGCAGTTTCACAGACAGTCCAGGGAATAATAGCCCACGTTGCTCCACCAAATAGATTAATGTTCAAGGGAGCAGGAAAGACTGGCTTTCCAATCACCCCAGGAAACAACTGTCATGCTCTCTATTAGTAGGGGAGGAAGAAGATAGTGCAGGGGGCAGTTCTTCACTAAGTACATGTCTAGTAGGAGCCAAAGTGGCCATTGGAAAGGGGACGAGAAAAACCTGGGAAAATCTGGGGAAAAGATCTGATAGGATGAGGGCACAAGCCTGGGAAGAGCCAGGAAAGAGACTAGACAGTTTGAAAGAAAACCTGCTCCTCGACAAGCCCAAGAAAATATGGAGAAACTGAACGAAGGTCTCTCTGCAGCAGTCACGCAGGCCAGATTATTGATCGCAGCCCAGCGTCATCAAGCCTTGGAGGCGGAAGTGCAGATGGAATGAGGCACAGAGAAGTTCAGTAACTTGACCAAGGTCGAACTTAGGGGCTGCGTGATACAGCTCTGGGTCCTGTTGATCCTCCTGGGACTGCTGGGACCAAGTGCAGGCCTGCAGCCCTAAAGCTGGACTTCTCCTGCGGCAAAACAGAGCTGAACCACTTGGTTGTGGATGAGACACTGGGCATGGTGTACCTGGGGTCAGGTTGACAACAACGTCCACCAGCTTCTGCTGCTGGACCCGCCAGGGAAGCGCCTCGGTGAGCATGGCAGCCTTTGAAGGGCGCTCTCGTAAGTCCTGCCCCTATTGCTCAAATCCCTCTTTGAGAGTGTCCCTGAATTCCTTTCCTGTGACACTGTTGAAGAAACTATTTCCAGACCTGCCCAGCAGACCTGCCTTGGTACCAGTCTTCCTCCCATATCATCCACTATTATAGTATCGTGCAGAATAGGTTCACTGTTCATAAAAGTCCTCCATGCTCCACCTAACCATTCCTCCCTCCTCTCAGTCCTGGGCAAACACTGAGCTTTTTGCTGTCTCTATTTTTTCCTTGCCCAGACAGTGTGTAGTCTTCAGACTGGCTTCCTGCACTTAGTTATATGCAATTAAGTTTTCCCCTTATCTTTTCATTGCCTTTCACTTAAAAAAAACCCAAACATTTTATTTATTTCTTTTTATAGAGGGGAAGGGAGGGACAAAGAGAGGGGGAGAAACATCAATGTGTGGTTGCCTCCCATGCACCCCCTACTGGGGACCTGGCCTGCAACCCAGGCATGTGCCTTGACTGGGAATCAAACCAGGGATCATTTGGTTCACTGGCCAGTGCTCAATCCACTGGGCTACACCAGCCAGGGCTGGACAACTGTTTTCTTAATATATGAAGCCTTACCATTCTATTGTCATCAATTGTTTAGATTTAACTCAATGTGTCACTGTTATTTCACTCCTCACTGTTTCTTGTATACCACATCTTTCCCTTTATTAGATTCTTTGGCCTCTAATTTCTAGAGTCCTCTTTAAGGTTGGATGAGCAGAGGTAGATTGGAATGGGATAGGAACTCCCTTAACTCTTGGAGTTCCACTGAGAGGCAGCCGAACGTCTAACCTCACCACTCTTGGGGCTGCCTCTGAAACATTGGACTGCCCCGCTTGGCATAAATTTAGCAAGCATGTATTATGCAATTGCAACACGCTAGCACTATGCTTCAAGAGAAGCATATGTCACTTGAGTTCTGTCATCGGGAATGTTCTGTTTCACTGGCGTGGATGGGAGACCAGGGCAGAAGGCACAGGATGCTGATAATTGGTGTCTAAGCCTACTCTCTACCATTTCTCTACCAGAAATGGTAGAGATTGATGCGAGGCAATCAACCAACATGAACCATTAACATCTATTGAGAATGGCGGAGGGTCCTCAAAACTCTGTTGTCTCACTGAATTCTCATGACGGCTCTCTGAGGCGGGGACTATTATTCACGTGAGGAAACTAAAGCACAGAGAAATCGAGTCACTGCCCAAAGGTCAGAGAGTTAGTGAATTGTAGAGTTTGAATTCTGCCGTGAACAATAGCCCCCACACACTGGGCCTCGGCAGGGGATTGAAGATGGGTTCTCAGTGCTGCGTCTCTCCTGGCCCCAGTCTGTCCTGACGCCATCCTTGCTATATTCCTATGAACAATTCTGCTCTTTTTCTTCTTTTCTCTGGCAAAAAGTGAAGATCGAGGCACATATATTCTGAGTTCCAAATGAATAATGCAATCAAGAGATGCTCCAGAAAAAGGGCCAAAATACGTGTGAGGGCCCCACGTGAGCCTCCTCCCAGTGATCTGACGGCGGCAGTGCAGTGAGGCCGGCAGCCGACTCTGGGCCAGGGGAGCTCAGCGCCGGCTCTGCCTGCCCCTTAGTGCTGGGAGGGCCCTCTGGGCCCAGCGCTTTACTCTTTGCACCTGTATTTCTGCATCTTCAAGAGCGGGGGTGTTTACACCCGCAATCCCTCTCTCAGAGCCACCCGGAACCCTAATGACATACGGAGGTCTGTCTGTCAGAGCTCAGGAAACAGTTGTGCAGTCTGAATCCTTGGGTTTTAAATTCTTTAATATGTGAGACTCAGTGAAAGGCAAGAAATCCAGGAACCAGAGTTCGGGGTTTGAAACACAACAAAGAACCCAAACCTTCCAGCATATAAACTGTCGGAGCAGAGATCTGTGTCTCTTTTGCTCACTGCTCTATCCCATTTCTTAAAAGCCAGCCCTCCCGCAGTCTGGCCCCCAAACCTGAATTTCTGCCTTAGATAATCCTATTCTTTATTTCCCTGGACTCATTTTTCATTTAAATTTACTTCATCTAACGGTATCATTTTCATCTTTGAAACAAGTTTGAAACTCCATTTTTGGGACAATGTGGGCTATGAATACGTTGATTACCTTTTGAGCTGGGGGTTGGGGGTTGGGAAACCCTGAGGCTGGGGCGGCGGTGGGGGCGGGGAGACCTAGACCAGGCCTCTGCCTCAGCCCTGGAGGTGGCTGGCTTTTGGGCAGAGGGGCTGGAGAGTAGAGTCTGGGTAATCGGATTCTCAGTGCTGACACCTATTTCTCCTAAGAGTTGTGGCTTCCCGAGACTCTGTGCGGCTCCGTGCCCTCCCCACCCCATGCCATCACACTCTTCCAGGCTCTAAGCACTCTGACTTGGCCTATTTTCAAGGGCTAATCCACAAGCCTTTCCTGAGTGGCTGCTGTGTGCAGAGATGGGGACCGAGACCCCAGCGGGGTAGGGAGAAGGGCTGTGGCAGAAGGCCGCAGGAGGCCACACTCCTGGTGCAGACAGCCACCACGACAGCAAGGGTGACGGGAACGGCATGGTCAGAGGGCCGTCTGGGCACCGGCAGGTCTGCCAGGCCCCAGAGCGCTGGCCCTGTTTCAGCCCACAGGCACATCCCGGTAGGAGGGCTTACACCGTCCTGATTTTCAGAGGAAGGGTGGGGGGGGGGGGAGAGGAGAAGACGCGGGCAGAGACTCGTTCCTCTCCTCAGAACCCGATAGGGTCCCTCAAGGGGAATTTCCTCAGTCGGCGCAGTTCTGAGATGGACTTTCACTTCTGTCATCAGAGTCGCTGCTTGGTTCTGTCTCGGTTACATCACTGAAAATCTGTCTGCAGTTATTTCCTCTCAGCGACAGAGAGCCTGGTACACACAGGCCACAGGCCACACTGGGGCGGGTGCTGTGGCCCTGCCTGGGGTCTCCTGGCCCAACTCCTCACTTGGGCAGCGATGACACTGAGGCCTAGATGGGGCCCTGGGCTTGATCAAGGTCACACAACTAGAAAGACCCTGAAGTGGGCCTTGAATCTTCTAATTCCCTGGGCAGGGACCGTGGTAAATCAACATTGCTTACACTAAGATGATCTTCCTGCCTTTTAGGAGGACGGAAGTGCCCTGTTGTTTCATCTTCCCCTCTTTCCCAAATCTTTCAGCACAGATCTGCTCTTCCATGAGGACTTACTGAGCATATCTACGCACCCAGCACTTTGTTGCAGGAGCAACAAAGATTCAGAGACTCAGGCTCTGCTCCGTGGAAAACCGTGGAGACAGATCAGACCAACCCATGAGACCAGGACAGTCCAAACCCAGGTCTGACTCCAAGGACGGCCCCAGCCACCGACTAGACTGGACCTTGAGGGGGAATTTAGAAGTCTTGTGTCATACTGGAAGGAATTAGGTGAGAATATCCAATACTTGTTCACATTTTTCTTGTTTTTTTCCAACTGGGCAAATTTTCCATCCACTTCTGGTTTTACACTGAATGCAAGTGACATTGCCAAGAAAGGGAGGATGTGCTACCTTCACTCAGGAGGCCACTCCATGGGTCTGAGTGGAGGGAGGGCGCGCGGCCCTGGATGGTGGGACCGCTGCTTCTCACAGCCTTCCAGGTTACTGGGCATCGTGATTCCTCAAGACCGTAATTGGGCTTTCGGGGTCTACTTGGGTCCTCTTGGCACTGGAGTGCTGGCTAAAATAGCTCAGGCCGTAAAAATACAGGAACGAAAATATTTCTAACAACCACACATCCACATGTTCCATGCAAAGGCTATTAAACCCTCCAAATTACACCAGGGCTGCTCTTCAAGGCCACAAGAGCACACAGCTGAATGGAAAAGGAAGGGATATTTTCGGGGTGAATTCAGCACCAATCATTCTAAGCATTCATTTATCCTCCTAAAAATGTCTCTTTAAGCCCTTCAGAATAATTTATAAAGGTTGACTCCCCTTTTAAATGGTTTTACCAGGCCAAAGTGAGGCATGGTTTTTACATATTGCCTTTCTCAATATGACTAATCAAATCTCTGGTTATTCTAGTAACCTTTGCTGGTTGTGACCTATCCATTCTACCCTAGAATTTCTCCACCATCCCTCTAGTCCAAACCACTGCCATGTTTAGCCTAGACTCCCAATGAACAGCTTAACTGAATTGTCTACCCCCAGGTTTTCAGCTTGCAACCATTCCACACAAGATACAAGTCTCATTTTTCCTAAATGCACACCTGGCTATGGCTATTTCCCGGCGTAATCACCTCAGTGGCTCCCCATTGCCTTTAAGCTCAAACATTTTCCTGAAGTTTACCAATCCCAGAGTGCTCTGAACCCTGCCTAATCTCTCTGGCCTCACCTGGCACCATTTCTAATTGGGAGGGTGAGAGTGGGTAGATACAAATGAACGATTTTCAGAGGCCCCTCTGACAGCCTCCCTGAGGGGCCCTGCAATGTGTGGTTTGCAACCCTGCTTTCGCAGTCCTCCAACGCCTCCTGTTCACCCAGGAGGTGTTGCAAAATCTCAGGAATGTTCCTTTGGCAAAATTAAGTTTAATTTACTTTTAATAGGTGCTTGTGTATATAAAAACACATTTCAATTAATTTGCAAATATATTTGGGTATCTACGAGTCCCTTCAGACTTTATATGAGTTGAATAGACTCTTGCTTCCCCCCCTGAAAGCTATACCTTTTCCAGCCTTTTCATCTTGGGAAATGGCACCGCCATTCATTCAGCTGTGTAAGCCCAAGACTTGAGCGACACCCTTATCTTCCTCCTTGCCCTCGCCCTGGTCCGCAAGACCTGTTAATTCTATTTTTAGAACACATCTCCAGGTGGTTTGCCTCTCTCCACCTCCAAGCTTCCACTCCAGTTCAACTCACCTGCCCCTCACTCCTGTACCTTAACGGTGGTCTCCCCACCGGACTCACAGCTGCCTCTCTCCCTGTCTTACAGTCTAGTCTCCCTCCGACAGCCGGCATCGCCTTTTCAGATAGAAATATGATCTTGACTATCCCCTGTTTGAAATCTTCCAATCACTTTTCACTGCATTTAGAAAAAAAAAATCTCTAAACCCCTTACCATGTCTTCCAAGCCATGGTGCGTCTAGCCGCTGCTCACCTTTCTGTTCTCATCTGGTACCACTCACACGTGGCCACAGGGCCACAGCCTCATCCTTCCCTTCATCCTCTGCTCCTCTGACGGTCTGATCTCACTCTTGCCTTGGGGCACTAGCCTTTGCTGTATCTCTTATCAAAAATGCTCTTTTATGTGTTCGTATTGGTGGCTCCTTATTATCCCTCACCGTATTTCTCAGAGAAGCCTTCCCTGGTAACACTGTACAAAACAAAAAATAGCCCCTTTTCCCACCTATGCTGTGGCCCTCCTTCTACTTTCATTTGTGGGCAGATTACAAACTAAATGAAGTTACGAGTTTGCTAGAGCTGACATGACAAAGTACCACGAACTGGGTGCCTAGAAGTTCAAGATCAGGGTGCCAGCAGGACTGGTTCCATCGAGGGGTGTGAGGGAGGACCTGCTTCCCAGCACTTGGGGGTTGGCGGGCAACCTTCGGATTTCTTTGCTCCTGCGCCATCACTCTGATCTTCCGCTTCGGCTTCACACGGTGCTATCCCCACGTATGTATCTGTTTCCAAATTTCCCTTTTTTATAAGCTGAATAAGTGCCTCCCCCCACCCCGCCCAGTCCAGAACGACCGCATCTTAATGAATTGCATCTGCAACAACCTGTTTCCAGATGAGGTCCTGTTGTGAGGTGGCAGGGGTTAGGGCTTCAACAATGATTTGGGGGCGGCACAGTTCAACCCATGACAGAAATCTGTACTTAGTTATTGTCTGCCCCAGCGGACGGTGAGTTTCTGGAGGACAGAGCCGTCAGTCCCCTTGTTCTCGCTGCTGTATCGCGGCACTGAGAACAGCGCTGAGCACAAAGGCTCTCGGTAAGTCGAACTCATCAGACAGTGGTGACGGTTGCACGGCTTTGTGAACGCACTGAAATCCGCTGGGCTGTACACTTCACAGCCTATGTATGGAGCTAATGGTATGTGAAATATGTCTCAGCGAGCCACAGTTCCTTCACAGGTGCATATATTAGTGCTGTTTGTTGTATAAATATTTTTCCTGGGACTCGGTCCCTCTCTCTGGAATACATCCTAACTCCCCAGAGGCTTAATGACATCCACATTTTTGAGAATCTGATGAACATTTCTCTCCTGTAAAACACCAATAGGCACACGCCTTGGTGCTCACACACCTGCTGCAGTAGTTTCTGTATCACTTCAGACACCCTGAGCAAGGCTACCTCCATGCACCAAAGTACCGGTGTCCGCATTAGAAGATCTTACCAAACACCCTTCTAGGTCCGAAAATTATAGGATTCCAGACACCTGTGCCCTGCAAAGCACAGGAGATCTAGGGGAAAAGTGAAATACTTTGCCTTTGCTTACTAGGAACTTTTTTTTAATTTCTTAGAAAGAAAAAAAAATCAAATACTACAAAACCAGGTGGAGAAGTCCAAACAATTTAGAGAAAGGTTTCATGCAGGCTCTTGGGTTGAAAGTACCCATTTCTATTGGCTACTGATGGAAGGGCGAGAGAGAGAGAGAGAGAGAGAGAGAGAGAGCGAGCGCATGCAAGCTTTGAGAACTAGTATAATTAATGAAAAATGGGTTTGAGAACTACTATAATCAATAAAAAATGGATTTGCCACAATAAATGGAATAAAAAGTCTCATCAATATTTGAAATAAAAGCTTTTATTACTTTATGACTTTTACTACTTTCTTTTAAAAACCTGTGAGTGTCAGATAGCTTCGTTAAAAAAGAAATACTAACGATGGCTCCTGCTGCCACAGGAATGGCTGCGAAGCAGTGCAATTCATTTCTGCGGCTCTCGGCACCCAGGCAGGCCCCAGTGGCTGAGCTGTGGGGAGGCCGCATTCTACAGGGGCCTCAGCTCTGACCCGCACAGAGAGCAAGAGGTGTAATAAAGACAAGAGGGTGGCGGCCCCACGAGGGGAGGGGAGGGGAGGGGACGGGAGGGGAGGGGATAGGCAGCTAGAGTCTGTGTAAATGCAAAGCAGACAGCTCTCAGCTGCAGAACCCGTGAAACTGGGGGGAACTGCGTTGAGGATGATCTCTTTCCTTTTAAAGTGATTCTGCCCCATACATACACCATTAAGAGCATTGTAGGAACCCTTCATACAAAGCTGAAATAGAAGAAGGACTTTCTGGGAAGGGCTGTTTTAAGTTCTCCAGTGGTTTATCATGTGGCTTTAAGGGGGCAAGATCATTGGCCTAGAAAGTGTTTTCTCATGCCAGCAACATCACCATAAGTAAAGAGCAAAGACTTCCACTAACAATAAAAATGGCATGAGAGTAAAGGAGATGAGGTCATGGCAGAAGGAAGGAAGGCAAAGAGGAAGGAAAGGAGCAGAAAAGAAGGTAGAATGTAGCTTCTTTGTTTAATTTTTATATCCATTAATTTAAATACAAAACCTTTCCCACAACTTGACTGTGGAACGACTGGGTGAGCAACTGCTACATTGCTAAGGTTTGTATTTCGAATCATCATATACACCAACCAAATACAGCCTCTTGGTCAGAAAGTCTTTGTGAGCCAAAAGTCACCACATCCGGCAAAGATCGGATTTTAGGGGCAGAAACTGTAGTGTTTCGGAGCCACCTGTACTAGCCTCAGACAATTGATTGTTAAATCTTCAGGAATTTTGCAAGCCAGTCGACATCCTGCTGGTAGCTTGAAATAGTCCATGGTGAGGGGATTTACACCACAGGAAACGCTACAGAACAAGGCTCCCCACCACCACTGCCACCACCGTCACAGCTGGTTGGGCAACATTCATCAGCACTGGCTTTAGATATGAATTTGCAGTTCTAACTGCAATGATACAAACCAAAACACAACCCTATCGCCAACCAATATTGAGTAAGCACAGATGCTTCAGGAGAAGGAACTTAGAACTCGTCGTAAAGACCATCATTCACGCAGTCAACAAACACTGACCTAGGTTAGGGCTGAAGGGCCATGAAGGCATCTGATACAGATCCCAGGCATTGAGGATCTTATAACTGGTTTGGGGAGGCAGGCTGGGCGCACACGCAATAATTATTGGACAGTACAAAGCAGAGTGTAATTACATGTGAGATTGTCTGTGAAGACTGAGTGCAGCAGAGTTCAGAGAACACAGGGTGGTTAAAGAAAATTGGGCAAATCTTCATTCTCTGTTAATTTAAAAGAGTCACAGATAAACCAGCTTCATCCTAGTGGAATGTTTGGTTTGCAGCAAAGGGATCTTCAGATAATTTTTAAAAATCCTGTGAGTTTCTTTCCCTCTTCCTTAATATTACCATCACTCATGAAACATACTATCAGCACAGAGACACCATTGTTCTTTGTCATAGATGGTGACATCTCTGGTGTGTGGCTATTCACTTGTTTCTGGCCACTTGATCAATGGACCAGCCCCTTTTTAAAAGAGTTCACTGCCCTTGGGACCAGAGCTGAAGCCATTTGAGGAGGCTGCTTCAGTGTGAATGACCAGAGTTCACATCCAAGCTCTGCAACTCTTTAGTGATGTGACCCTTAGGCAAGTGATTCAACTCTCTGTGTATCAACTCTCTCCTCTCTAAGAGGAGGAAAACAGTCGTATCCGTCTCACTGGCCTTAAATGGGTTCATTCATACAAAGCACTTTGAATAGGGCTGAGCATGTAGCAAGCACCGCATTCATTATTACTGTTACTGTTCTCGAGCCCGTGCCCAGCCCTGCCACGTGGGTTTTGTGACCTTGTGCAAGTCACTCTCGGTCTGGAAACCTCGGTTTTCTCAGCTGTAGGACTGGAATGATCCTCTCTGCTTCCCTGAGGGGCTCGTGTGAGGACTGAAGGAAAGAGTGTCTGTGAAAGCTCTTGGCCAACTGGAAAGTCCTGTACAAATGCTAGCTGTCAGGGCTGGCCCGAAACTTCTGTGCTCAGGATGAGCCCCTGGGTTCTCGGTCTCATCATGGCTCCATGCGTTCAGAGGGCTGCTGTGGTTTCCAGTAATTCCATTGCTATGTTCCCAGTGCCCAGCGGGAAGGCTTCCTGTGCCTGTCAATTGTTTCCTCCGCCTGCGTTTTGTGAGAGAACATCATATAAATGTCCTCAAAGCATCTCCTCTAAGAGATTAGGTCATTGTTTGCAATCTACCCGCTCCTCTCACATCAGAGCACCAGTTCCCCAGGGCAGATATTGCTTATCTGTTTCATTCATGGCCAGGTCCCAAGTGTCTAGACAGGAGCCTGGTATGTGCGAGGTACTGGATACACATTTCTGGCAAGAAGTGCTGCTACTATCCTCGGTTCACACCTCTTTCAAATTGGAAAAGCGAACTGAGAGGCATCTCCATAGGAATGAATCAATGTACTGTAGGCATCCCGAAATGCGCCAGACAGCCCATTGGTCAGCCAGCACTCAGCACCATGTGCGCGCGAGCCACCCTGCCAGGTCCTCTGGCCGACGGGCGGGCGCAGACAAGAAGGTATGGTCTCTGTTAATTTCAAGACTTTTTTTTTTTTTTTAAAGAAGCTGCCTAATTTGAGATCTGGTAAATCTTGTTAACTCGCCCTAGTTCCACATCCTGATGCTGACCTGCTTGTCACTGACACCGGCCCCCAGAAGTGGGCGCTCATCTCGATCTAGAGGAACCACAGGAGCTGGTTTCCAAAGAACCATCTGCTCACCATTTACTTGCTAAGGTTTTCCATTTGGGAACCAGATAGGAACCAAGAGAGAACCTTTTGCCTCACTTCAAAGGGCTTAGAAAAGACTCTGTCATTTCCACATTAAATAAGAGGGGTGGGCTGGGAGAGGGATGCTTGAATCCGAACCTGGAAAAAGCTGGATTGGCTGATGGAATCCTGTAGGTGGGTAGCCCTGAGGCAGAACAGCAAACCTAACCCCCTGTGCCACTGACATGCCATGATTTTCAGGAGAGGTGCAAAGATTTAAGGGACTTTTACATGGATAATCCTCCTTTAAAAAATTACCAGCATTCAGAGAAAAAAAAAGACTCAAAAAATGTTTCCTTGGCTATGTTTCTCATAGTGACTGTGAAAATCCATGAAGGAGGAAAACTGGCCAGGCATTTTTTTTTGAGGTTATGAAAGCCTCTCATTTTTATAGTTTTGGAAATCCTTGGAGTTTAACTTTGAACCTTAACCAAGAAAAATTATATCTTATAAACAATGGCATTTGTTGATTGGATGAAGGACTAGGTCAATATTGGTCTTGGCACCCGTTTTGGCTGCAGTTGCCTGCAGAAATATGCTAGTTGTGGTGTTAAAAAATTATGTCAGTTCCTCACCATGTGCCTCTTTTCCTTGGAGTTTTGCCTGAGAATTAGTTTCCAAAGATACTTCCAGAAGTTAACCTAGAGCCTGCCCTCGGAGGCAAAGGAAGTTACACATAAACTCTCGAAAAGCAGCCCGCCACGGTGAGCTCCTGGGAGGGATGGAGGAAGAAACCTCGACCTTTTGGAGAGAGCAAGTAAGAAAAAAACTTCTCCTTCCACAAGGGTGGTCGTGTTCCCTATCCTAGCTGAGTTTTTCACTGAGGTTCATCACGCTGAGGGAGAAAAAAACACCAAACTAAACAAAAATAAATCAATGTTGGTAAGTGAAAACCATTGCTTTGAAAGAAAATAATCATATTGCAGCCACGATAGAGCTGTCTACAACAAAATGTCTTAAATCCTTCCATTTTGGCTGGGAAGCTGTGGCAGTTGGGATGTTTGAGGAGGGGGAGTAGGAAAGCTTTCCGTATTTTTTTAAGAGTATCGCATTATCAATTTATTTTGGGCATAAGACTATGCCACATGTTTACTTATGCATGCATTTATGAAGAAAATATGCATGTATTATATCAACTTCACTCAACTCAGCAGATTGGGTTGGGTTACTTATCCTCATCCTTTGTAACTTCGTTCCAGATTTTCACTTTCACTGTAACAACTAGAGCAATGCCCACTGCGACAGGGGGCAATCGGAAGAGCTGAGAGTGAGTCCCACTTCGTCGCTTTTGAGTCTGACTCCAGGACTGTAGCTGCTAATCCAGCCTCACTGGCCTGCGTGGTCTGCACTGTGAAGAGCGTGGGGTGATGTCCTCTGCATTAATAGTGGCCTGTGAAAGATGGCACAGGGCTGAGGCTGTCACCGTGTCCCTTCTCCTTGAGAAAGATGAGGGCACACCTGCCACAGCCTGAGAAAGACTGAGCCAAGAGCTGTGACTGCGTGCCCCCTCCGAGGACCTGTTGGCTGACCTCTCCCTGTGCTCCTGGTGGCCAGTGGGCACCCTCACTTCCCCTAACTCCCTCCCCGTGCAGCTGCTGCTAGAGACATCTCCTCCGAACCGCTTGGCCCCTGATGCCAAGGCCGGGACCTTGGCACGTCCTTTTGGAAAAGTGGCCAACTCTGCACTTGCCAGATTCTCAGAGTTTTCTAATCTGTGTCTTGGGTGAAGTGAGTGCAGGGGGTCAGATTATTCCCAATCCAACTCAGGAAGGGCGTGCCAGCCAGGGCACACACTAACAGTAACACAGCAAGACTACTACTTACAGTTATTGAGCACGTACTGTCTACCATGCATCGTGCTAAGCACTTTGCATGCTTTAGTTTACGGAAGCGTAACAAACATTTGTACGAGAGCAGCACTGTCTGTGAGATAAGAAGCCTGAGGCTGAGCATCTCGCAGCCAGGAACAGTGCTGGGATTCCTTCCTGGTAGGTCTCGCTGCAGAGCCATGTCACTTCCGACTTGGACTAACACGCAGGTCCTCTCACCTCACTGTGCTGACGCTTTGCAAGGCCACATCCGTCAGTGTCTCCACCAGTAGCCCCATTCCCAGCAAGCTGCCCATGCCTATAAACACATTGGTGACTACACAGTGGGTGGGACGGTACCTACCTGCCCCCAAGGAACAGGCGGGCCACTATCCTCCATGAATCATTTCCAGAACTCATTCACCCTTTGCCAGGCAGAGTACCCAGAGACTCTTCCTTACGTCCTGTCTTCAAAGGGGATCCCCTCTCTCGTGGGCATGAGGATGAATTCCTCAAGTAGAGTCAGTATTCCCTGAGCGCAAGAAATATGTCCACTATTTCTTCCATATTAAAAAATATAATAAAATAAAGTCACTGTCTCTTAGGGCTAGAAAGAGTCCTTAAAGATCAGCTGCCCAATTTAGTCATTTTAAAGAGATGGAATAGAGGCCCAGTGAGGTTAAACAACATGTCTGAGGGCCCACAGGAAGAGAGAGGCAGTTTGAGGCCCAGAATTTCCCTCTCCTAACTGTGAGGAGCAATAAATCCTCATTCAGTTGATCTACAGTAATCTCTCCATATCCTCAGGATATACATTCCAAGACCCCCAGTGGACTCCTGAAACCTCAGATTGTACCAGATCCTGATGAACTTCAACTCTGCAGGAAAGGGGGCTGCAGTCTCTTCACTGGCAGATGCAGCCTCTCCAGCAATTTCTATGTTTTTTAGTCCACACCTATTCCTGAGTCTGTAGCAGTTTCTTCCATGTAGGAAATGGCTTGGTGTCACTGGTTTAAAAGAATCCCATGCTGAAGTCATCATACAGGCTCCAATCTTTCTGGAACAACGCGTTGCTGTCTATCAGAACATATTTTCTGTTCACGTATCCCACCTGTAAATGTAATGCCTGTTCCATCTTAACTAAGCACTTACCACACACTCTGACATAACGGTTGCAGTTTAAGTGCAAAGCTAGCATGGATTTTCCTTTTCTCCTTCACAATTTCATGATAGAAAATTGTTCTTACCGTAGATCTTGGCAACCTCAGCAATCGATTTTTTCTTTCCTGATTCAGTTGACAACTTTCACCCTTTCATGTAAAGAAGTACTTTACGGCTTATCTTTGTCCTCCCCGGGTTGCGGGCATCACTACTCTGGTGCTTTGGGACCATTAGT
This sequence comes from Tonatia bakeri, assembly GCA_004024845.1. Lineage (NCBI taxonomy): Eukaryota > Metazoa > Chordata > Mammalia > Chiroptera > Phyllostomidae > Tonatia > Tonatia bakeri. The sequence goes on from PVIA01003820.1 coordinate 76,739, forward strand.
AAGTAAAGTAGAGGTGACTTGAACACAAGCACTACAATGCAGGGCACTCTGTTAAGGAGAGAGCTACTTAGTGATGACAAGAGAGGAGAACTCAGACGTCTTCGGCGGGACAAAGCAAGACATAGTGAGATTTTATTACTGCTAATCAGAAATCTGTGTGCAATTTAAAACTGTTGAAGTGCTTATTTCTGGAATTTTCCATTTAATATTTTTAGACTGCCACTGACAATGGTTGACCACTGGTCACTGAAACCACAGAAAGTGACACCGTGGATACGGGGGACTGCTATATCCAGATAGAAAGGATATCTTCTACTTCCAGTGCAGAAGTGGAAGAGAGGCAGCAAGCAATTACTGAAAGGCCAACCTCAGTCGTCTCATCATCCCTGCTGCATGTCATCCCAGTGCCCCAACCTGCTCCTCAAAGTGTGTGGTATGTGAAGCTTGTGATGGAGAGGCGCTGCTGGTCTGTGACTTAGAAGAAAAGAAATCAAAGCCTTTTTCATGATGAGGTGAGTCCCAAAGGGCCTGGCAGGTACACAGCCTTGGGCCTGACCCAGCCTTGGGTCTCCCTGCAGCTCCTCTCCAAACCCCTCGTGTGTCCTGGCCAGAGGAGCCCTTTGTGGACTCCCACTGGTTGGCAGACCCAGCTTCCCCAAGCACTCCTGGGCCGAAACCCCTCTACACTCCTGGGGTGTGTTCTGGCCGGCCTCTTCCCCATCTGGCCTTACGTCCTGGATATCTTGACTTAGCCTGGATAGTAGGTGTGCCATGCCTGTGTGTTAGGGCCAGCAGGCAGCACAGAGCAGGAATGCCCATCGAGCTCTGCTGAGTGTGATAGGGGATACAAGAGTTGGAAAATTATAGTTCAAATAACAGCTAATAAACTTAGTAATCAATGCATGTGAAAGCTTTGTTCCAGGAACTGAAGGTGTGACCCACCCTGACTCCAGGGAAACAAAAGCAGTTCCACCTTTGTGCCTCAGGAGGATTGCAAGCCTTGGAGATGGTATCTGAGCCACAGTGCTCCAGGGTGAGATGACCACCGCCCAGGGCGAGAATACTGTGGTTTTTTAAATCCAATTAACTTTTCCCTGAATTCCACACCCCTTACTTACACTTTGTTCTCCTTATAAAAAGGACATTTAAAAATGGAATTTAAGACAGTCTGTTAGGATTTAAACCTGCCATCTTCTCAGATGGCCAGCCATCTGAATAAAGCGCCCATAAAGATTCAATCCCTGTCTCTGCTTATTGGGTTTGGTAAGTGACAGGCAGCATGAGTGTCATTTTCCCCCCCAGTTTCAAGTGGAGCCCTGGTAGCACCTGCAGCCCTCCCTCTCAAAGGCATCTGTGTGTGTGTGTGTGTGTGTGTGTGTGTGTGTGTGTGTGTGTGTCAGGCGCCCCTTGCCTGGTCCAGCTACCTTCCCCGGCTCCCGGAGGCCCTTGGCTAGCCAACCTGGGGTAGTGCAGGCCATCCAGGTTGGGCTGCGTATAGAAAACTTTGCAAGTTAGAATGTGCACAGATTTAAGAAATAATTTAATTAATATTACTTATTTTAGGTGCCCTCCCTTTTCACCTGCTCCTAGGCTAAAAAGACTTTAGATCAAGAATAGGTACATTCATTACACATGGACTTGAGTTTGAAACTGTGCTAGTTGTATTAACTTTGTGTTATTTAGTGTTCACCATCCTGGCACATGATCAGCATCTAGTGAGGATTTGATGAAGGAATGAATGTGTGCCTCCCAGCAACCCTATAGTCATCCTCAAGTGACAAGAGACACAGCTGGGGGCTGTTCAGCTGATTTCTCTCCAATCAGGAGCTCCCTTGATGTGAACTTTAAATTCTAATTTACTCTACTGGTAACGCGGGGCGGGGGGTGTTATTGAGAAATTACATACTCTGTGCATCTGTCTCTTTCTTTCTTGTGCAATACCAGCTCTCGCTCTTCCTCTCTCCTTCCCTCCCTCCCTTCCCTCCTCCCTTCCTTTTCCTGGTGTAGAATTCCAAGGGATGCAAATACCCATCTTTTCGCCCATAGCTCACCTCCCTTATGAAAGAGACCAACACTTCACAGAAATAGTAGTGAATGTATTATGCTAAGCCTGACTGTAAGCACTTACCATAAATTACCTAATTTAACCCTTACCACAAACCTACAAGGAAGAGACACTTATCATCTATTTTGTAGGTAAGGAAACTAAGACACAGAGAGGTCAACAAACTTGCCCCACACCACACAACTGTTTAAGTGACCAGGGTTTGGACTCACGAAGTTGGTCTCCAACGTCTAGTCTGTTAAGAATCATTCCCTTGGATAATGATGGAAGTGAGGTAGAGAAGTAAGTAGTTTCTGTGTGTATTTGAGGGGTGGTGGTGCAGTTATTATAGTCTGCAACATAGGGAGGCGGTATGGAGGAGCAGAATATTTGAGTAGCAGAGAACTATGCTTTGTATCAATGCTGAAACCTTAAGGCACGTGAGTATGGCTGTATGGGAAGCTTTGAGGGCTGAAAATGAAGTGCAGTGAGTGTGGGAACCTCGCAATGATCAGAGAGGGGGAGGCAGCTGGCAGCCATTGCCTTCAAGTGGGTTCCACAGGCAGCAGCAGAAGTCACCAGTCATTCATTCACTGAACCAACTGAGCATTCAGTCTGAGCCAGAATCCTGTTTCAGACTGGAGGATAGAGCAGTGAACCAAACAGACAGGAGCCCATCTCTCACTGAGCTTACATTTTAGAGGAGGGAGACAGACAGTACAGAGATAAATACATTATGACAAATCACGCTCAGGGCCATGAAGAATAAAGCTAGTAAGGGGACAGAGAGAGACAGGAGTAGGGGAAGGATCCACTGAGAAAGTTGCATTTGAGTACAGATGTAAATGTGGTGAGGGAATGAATCCTGTGAGTATTTGGGAAAGAGTATTTCGGGCAGACAGAACCAAATCATGTAAGTACTTAGAGATCATGGTCAAGTTTGTGGATTTTACTGACTGATGAGAAATAATTGGAAAGCTTAAGGATGGAAGAGATATGATCTGATATTTGATTTAAAAATTACTTAGGCTGCTGTATAAAAATAGATTTACAGGATAATGATGGATGTGCAGCATGCATACTCTTTATGCCAATAATCCAGAAAAAGATATGCTGGTGACTTGGACTAGGGTAGTAACAGTGTAGAAGGTGAGAAATTATATTTCTAAGCAAGAGACAATCACATTGGCTAGTGGATTGAATGTGAGGTTGAGAGCAAGAGAAAGAGAGAGAGGCAGATAGATATGGAGGAGTTGAGAATGGTTCTGAGGTGTTTAGCTTGAGCAAACGGTTCAATGAAGTTATCTTTATGGAGATAGGAAAGAATGAGGATAGAGCTGAATTGGGAAGGTGGGAGGGGAAATCAAGTTTTGACATGTTAAATTTGAGATGTCTATTGGCCGGCTAAGCAAAGGTGTCAAGTAAACAGTCAGATATAGGTGTCGGTCTAGAGTTGAAGGGAAAATTTGGAAGTGGATGATTTTGGAAACTATCAATGAAGGTCAAAGGCATTCGTTGCCGGGAAGCCAGATGAGCTCATCTAGACAGAGAGCAAAGAGGTCTAAAGATGTAGGCTGAGGGTGCCCCAGTTTTTTAGGAGAATGTGAGGAGGAACCAGCAAAGTCACTGAGAAGGAGAAAGGCAAGCCAGAGTAAAGGAAAGAAAGTTTTCTGAGAAGAGGAAGAAATCAACCATGTCGAATGCTGCTGATAGTTTGAGTAAAATTAAGACGGAGAAAATGACCATGGGATTTTGTAACCAATAGCTCATGGTTATCATTGAAATAATGGGTAAAGGACCAGGGACCTTCCTCAAATTTCTGATCTGTGTAAGCCCCGAGTTTCTTGTGCAATGCAGGAAGCAACAGCAAACCATGGGAGACTTCTGGGATTTGACAGCTCTAGGTCCTTTTGAATGCAAGGCATGCTATAGGTTTAATTTGGTTTAGAACATTAAATAAACATAGCTTTCTTTTTAATACTCCAGGGTGTCACAGAACAGTCTACACCTGCTGCATTGAGATTTACTTCAATGCACCTTTGTTTCCACAGAGTGTGCATTGTGGGTGATGCCTGTTGGGGGTGGAAGTGGGAGGCAGAGGTAAAGGCAAGGGATTGGTGGAGGCTTTTGCAATGAAGCTGTGGGAGTGATAATGGAAAATAAGGGCAAAGCCCATCTGGCCCTTGGAGTCATGTTGATGCCCTCTAGGGGAGGGGGATAGAGGCATCTTTAAAGGGAGCTCCGTGACATGTTTTTGGCACAAAGCTATCATAACAGAGCTAAAGCTCTTTAGCTTTGATTACCAGAGAGAATTAAGAAATATCTACTCAGCTATGTCATCGTTAAGTAAAAGTTACACCATCCTTTTTCCATTGCCAACATTTCAATTACACTGCAAGTTTAGGATCACAATTAAAACCAGGAGGGTAGACCCCAGAGGCAAAAGGCAGTCAACAAGTCTGAGTTACAGAGTTAGAAAAGCAGCAAGTGTTTGGAAAAAGAATCCATCAGGGGGAGAGAAGCTTTATATTATACTCATTTATCTACAACAAAACAAAGTTAATTTCCAAATCTGTTTTTGGAAATTACAGAGTAGAAAGATCCTGAAAAGTCTCTTGGGAGTAAGGTATGGTTAATGGAAATTCATTTGTGCATTCATGCAGTTTTGTTTTGGGGAGCAATCCATACACCAAGTCCTAAGGGTAGAATAGAGAATAAGGTGGCTGTGATCCCTGCCCTCACGTGCTCACAATTGGTACGGGTGAGCAAATGGGCAATTATGACCTACCATGATTAATGATGTTAGAGGGGAAATACAGGCACTAGAGGATCATGGAGGAGGAGCATCTAATCAAACTTAGGGGGTCAAGGAGGCTTCTGAGATGAAACAGTGTCCAAACGAAGATCTGAAGTTGAGGAACATAATGTCATTTCTGGTCACCTATTATATGGCAGGAGAGATAGTAGAGTGGGCACCAGGTCCCATTGCCTGGGTTCAGGGCTGGGCTCTGCCACCAGCTGTGGACCTTTCTATGCCCCACTTTCCTCATGGGATAATAATACTAACTATTTCAAGGAGTTGATACAATGATTAAATAAAGTCAGTAAGCGTTAAGTACAGCATCTAAACATAGCTAAGTAAAATGTCATCAGTATTTTCTTAATTTAAAGTTTTGGTTCACGACTTTGAAAGTGAAAATATATTCTAAGGGCTTCACTAACTTCACCCAAAACCCTATTTTCTTTACAACGTTTATGTTCCTGAATAGCAAATGTACCCACTGCCAGGTCTGCAGGCCCTGCCCTTGCAGTGCAGAAGGGAAAGTGAGAGCACTCAGACTTAGACATGGAAAAGCTGCTGGAGGGTGGATGGTACCATTCTCTGCCACTGGAAGTGTGTTTTAATTAAGAATTATTTTTACTGAGAAGTAATCCACATACCATAAAAATCTACCCTTTAAAAGTGTGCCATTCAGTGGTTTTCAGTGTGTTCACAGGGTTGTGCAATCACCACCACCATCTGATCCCAGAACATTTTCGTCACCCCCCAAGAGAAAACTACTTGCCAGGTTTTTTAAAGCTGCAAGTCTGTGCCAGGGTTGCTGACGTAGAAATAAAGTATCTGTGATCAAGAAATTTATAAACAGCATCAGATCAGAACTGTAAAGTTCATTTCCAGGGATTTTCTGCTTGTCACATCCCCTTCTCCTGCAGGGTCACTCTAGACCTACAAACTCTAGTGACCTAGAAGAATTGTCTCATCAAGAAGCTGTCCCATGTTCCTATCTGACATATGTGTGTGTATATATATGTATTTGTGTTTGTGGATACCTGTTATCTACCAGTTACCTTTCCTCTTACCAACCTTTTTTTCACCTTGTCTAACCCCCACATACAGAAGAGGAGAAAATCACACCAGTAGTATTTTTTGGTTCATTCTCTCCATACTCACGGACATCTTCCCTTGGATGTTTCACAGGACCCTCAGTTGAACTTGTCCAATATGGAACTGATTATCTTCCCACCCAAACCAGCTTCCCTCGCAGAGTCCTTTATCTCAGGGAATGGGTGACCGTAACCACCACCCATTCAGCCGTCCAAACTAGAAATCATTTGCCACTCCTTCCTCTCCCCATCTCTCTGTAATCATAAAGTCCTGTCACCTATGCTCCCATCATCACTCTTGAACCTGTCTCCCATCTGCATCTCTGCAGTGGCCACTCTTGGTCCAGAGAACCTCATCTCTGGCCTGATATATACAATCAATTCCTACCCAGTCTCCCCGTTCCCAGTTCTGTCCCTCCTTTCTTTTCTTCCTACACATTTTCTGACATGAAAATCTGATTATACTCCCTTCCAGCCTCCTGTGGCTCCAGGTTATGTCAGGATGAAGTCCATATTCCTTCATTTGGTTTACAACGTCCTGCCTGATCTGCTGCCTCCCACCACTTGAGCCTTCTCTCTCTCTGTTCTCCCCACACCATGCCTCACTGCCTCCCTCCCCAAAGACCACAGTGCAGATTCTCACTGAGGTATCTTATACATACCCTCATACTGTTTCCTTTTTCCTGGAACACTCTTCCTGCCCTCTCCCCACTTCCTCCCTCCAGCTAATCCCTCCTCAAACTTGGATCTTGGCTGAGATGCTGCTTCTTCTGGGAAGCCTTTCTGGAACTCCTCCTATGCGTTCTCCGAGTTGGAGATCTTTTCCTCCCACAGCATGGAGGCTCACACCGTTTACTCTCCTAAGGTCCCCATGTGCTCTCCAGCATATCTCCAGGGCTTCAGCAGCGCCCAAAACAGGATGGCAGCTCCGCAGTAACTGACGAGTGAACGAAAGCAGGCTGCTCCCAGTAGCAGACAATCTGGGAAGGAAGCGGGTTCCTGGGAACCAGCCTTCCACTGTTCCCTTTGAGCTCTCCTTGCATCTCTTCACATGTTGACAGCAGCTTGATGTCCTAACCTCTCCTTGGACTCATGAAAACCTCAAGATCTTTAAAAACCGCGAGAATGACTCCCTGACGGTACAAGATTTGAATTCATGATTGTTAACAGAGGAGACAATTTCAAGGGCAGGAATTCTTTCTTGTTCTCCCCAAATCATTCCAAATAGCTGACTTCTCACTCCAGGGTCTAATCCTGGCCACATCTCTCCTTGACAAGAATTTCGTAGGAGTGGGGAATTAGTGTTTAATAGATACAGAATTTTAGTTAGGGAGGTTGAAAAAGTTTTGGAGATAGACGGTGGTGCTGGTTGCACAGAAGTGTGAATATACTTAATGCTACAGAATTGTATGTTTAAAAGTGGTTACAATAGAAAATTTTATGTTATATATATTCCACCATAACTTATGAAAGTGGTGGACTGGATTTGAATCCTGACTCCACAGCTCTCTAGCTACAGGGAAATTAGGCAAGCCAATGTTTTCGGTATGCCTCAGTTGCATCATCTGGAACATGGAGATAGAAGTTTTTACATCATAGAGTTGTTAAAATAATTGAGTTAATGCATGAAACTATAATGGTGTGTGGCACAAGATAAGTGCTACTTATTATTATTATCACTACTACTACTACAGAGCTCCTCGAGTCACAAGGGGGTTACATTCCAATAAACCCATATCATAAATTGAAAATATTGTAAGTCAAAAATGCATTTAGTACACTCCACCTACCAAACATCATAGCTTAGCCTAGCCTATCTTACACATGCTCAGAACACTTACTCAGCCTACAGCTGGGCAGAATCATCTTGTTGCCTCTGCCCAGCATCACGGGAGAGTATAGCACTGCATATTGCTAGCCCAGGAAAAGATCAGAATTCAGAGCACAGTTTCTACAGAATGCCCATTGTTTTTGTGCCATCGTAAGGCTGAAAAATTTATAAGTTGATCCATCAGTGTAAGTCAGGGGATGTCTGTATTATTATTATTATTAGTAGTATTTGATTGAGTTAATGTATGAAAGTACTTAGAATAGCATATAGTAGAAGATAAGTGTTACCTATAATTATTACATGTTATTATGTCCTACTTCTTGGAACTGGAGATAGAGCAATGAATCAGTCTTTGCCTTTCTGGAACTTATCACTTAGTGAGGAAAAAAGTAAACATATGGTATGGCAGATAGCATCTACTATCTGCTTTATAGTATTATAGAGAAATTACCTGAGATAATATATATAAAGTGGCTGATGGAGTCAGAACCTGACTCCTAATGGGCACTTAATAAATGCTTATTCAACTCTCCCCTCCCCTCCTCCCTCTTTTCCCTTTCTCCTTCCTCTCCCTCTCTTTGGAGAGAAAGCAGTTACCGAACAGGCGGCCTCTGGGCTGAGGGAAACCATGCCTGTCAGCTGATGTGGAAGGAGCAGCTCAGGCCAGGGCCTTGAAAGGTTGGTGGCAGTTTCTGAGGCAGGTAGTTTCTGTCTTGCTGCTTCAGAGGAAATGTGAATCATCTGTTGTTTGGCTTCCATTTCCTGGGAGGCTGCAGGCCCAGGAAATCTGTGGTTTGAGCATCGGTGTGGAGATCAAATGAAATGGCTATTGGCGGTAGAGTGTGCTGCTAGGACCACTGACAATTATCTCTTGAGCCAGATGACTCACTCATCTTGAGCTGGCTGCTAAGCCCCACGACTGCATTCAGCTCATGAAATGAGTTGAATTTCCAGGCACAGTGTGATTCTTCCTTAGCTGTGCTGGGTGCAGAGCACGTCCAGACCAGGATGGGGGAGGGGTGACAGGGGTCCAGCCTGTGTTCTTGTGTCCATTTTACAGATGATGGAAAGGAGGCCTGAGATGCCGACCACTTGTGTGTGCAACAGCCAGTGAGTGGTAGAGTCGGGAAAGCTTCTTCTGATTCTTCTACCCATGTCACGCTGTTTTCCCAGGTGCTGTTTTCCAGCACAACCAAACCTCTGATTTCCCCACAACCTCACCCACCTCTACTCTAGGATAATAGAACAATTGGGTCAATCTCGTGGAGTGTCACCTTGGACAGGTCACCCAATTTCTCAGTGCTCTTATCTGTAAAATGTGGATAACAATAAGTAACTCATAGGTTTGCTATGATGATGAGGCAAGGGAAAGCATTTAAAGCATTTTGCAAATTCCAAATTATTGTGTAAGTGTTATTAGTGGTGATGACAGCAATAGCAATCATGGCTTGCCTTCCTGTGTAGCCAGTGCCCCTCACTGAAAGAGGGGATGGGGAGGATGGCATTCAAGAAGAGGACACCTGGGATATGAATGAGGATTCTTGTCACCTTGCTTTGCAGGGAGGTCAGGCTGGTGATGTCTTTCCCAACTTTGAGATTCCATGATGGTCTTGACCAAAAGCTGAAAACTCAAAGACCCAGGCCAGGCAGAAAACATAGTTGAGTGAAGTGGGCGAAACTTGGAGTTGGGGGAAGGGGCATGAGGCAGACTGAGGAAAACTGAAGGAAGCACGCTTCGCTTAAAGGGAGCAGCTGCTGCCGAGAGCCAGCCCAGAGTTCCTATAGTTCCACAGGCGTGTGGACCACTATTGCTGAATATTTATGTCTATATCAGCATACATACATATATGTATATATGTACATATACATGTTTTAAACAATTCAGTCTTTTTTTTTTAGAATATTCGGGATTGTGTGACCATTGCCACAATCAATTCTAGAACATTTTCATCACTCCAAAAAGAAACCCCACATCCAATAGCAGCGACTCTGCACTCAGCCCCACCCAATTACTCATCTACTTCCTGTGTCTATGGATTTGCCCATTCTGGACATTTCATACGAATGGAATCATACAATATTGAGCCTTCAGTGGCTTGCTTTTTCACTTAGTGCAATGTTTTCAAGGCTCATTCGTGTTGCAACATGCACTGAATTTTCTATTGCTGAATAATACTCCATTGTATCTGAGATCTGTCCAGAAAAAGTCCAACCATTGTTAATGTAATGAGAATGGTTTGCACAACATTGATGTAACCTGGTAGCCAAGGAGAGTGGACTGGAATGCACATGCGTGAGCAATGATGACTTCACCATACTAGTCAGTTGAGGCAGTAGTTGCTGTTCAGGGAGCATGTGTACCATGTAGCTGTTGCATTCAAAATGACAGAGCAAGCAGAGCAAGAAATCTGCATCAAATATTGCATTAAGCTTGAAAATTCCTCCATGGAAACTATTTGAATGATTCAGAAGGCTGTAGCTATGGGCAGCTGGTGGTGGGCAGCTGGTGATTGGCAGCTTCATCATGACAACATGCCTGCTCAAATGCATTACATCTTGTGTGCGGTTTTTGGTGAAACATCAAATCACCCAAGTGGCTTGGTTGCCCCACAGCTCAGATTTGGTGCTCTATGACTTCTGGCTTTTCCCCAAACTAAAATCACCTTTGAAAAGGAAGAGATTTCTGACCATCGATGGGATTCAGGAGAACATGATGGGGCAGCTAATGATGATTAGGACCTGTGTGAGGTCCCGAGGTGCCCACTTTGAAAGGGACTGAGGTGTCACTGTTCTATGTACAGTGTTTGTTGTCTCTTCAATAAATGTCTCTATTTTTCATGCTACATAGTACCTGGCTGGATACTTTTGGGGCAGGCCTCATAGATCAGCTACAGTTTGTTTATCCATCAATTGATGGACAATTGAATTATTTCTACTTTGGGGCTATTATGACTAATTCTGCTATGACCATTCATCTATAAGTTTTTCTGTAGATGGGTGTATTTTTTCTCTTGGGTATATATCTGGAGGCTGCCAAATATTTTAATATTTCAACAGAACTGGAACCAATAGAACCCTTCTCTCTCTCTCTCTTTCTCTCTCTGGTATAACCACACAATTTAAAAATATTGACTCAACTTAAAAAATACTATGTGGGCCACACACAAAACATTTAGGGCCTGGTTTTCGAGTTTGAAATAGACTTTAGTTCTTTCATCTGCAAAAAGGGAGAAGTCAAGCGGCTGACCCCATGGATCCTTTTACTTTAAAACTTTGCTTTCTTCAGATGTTATTAAGCTGTCACATACACATGCATTAATTTATAAATAAAACTCATATTTACTTCCCAAGAGATTTTGAGGTAACTTACAATAGTGACCTGATAGGACAATTAAAGATCAGTGCATAAAGAAAACTCATGATTGTACCAGTACCCTGAGCTGAGAGGGTCAGTAGGAGGTGGAAATTTTGTCCCTAGCTCCCCAGGAGGTGCCTGCATAATGCCATTTGGAAGGTGTGCAAACCTGGGCAGTAGATATGTTTTGGGGCCAGTGGTAGTAGCCACTTATTTAGGAAGACATTGTTTTGTGCTTCTTTTGTGTGCTCAGGTTTGAAAGATATGTTCCCTACCCTGAGAAGCTCGTGTCTCCTGGGGATACAGGCAGGTCCACACAAGTAGAATCCGGGGAAATAAGTGCAAAGATAACTTTGGCAGCTCGAGAAGCGCTTTGAAGTGTGGTGGGGATCCACAAGGATCAGAAAAAAAGGCAGTGGAGATGATGGATTGACCAAGCTTTTTGACATCAGGTGACTTAGTGGCTCCATCACTAAGGCCGTGTGGCATTGGATGAGTTATTTCATCTTAATGAATTTAGTTTCCTCATCTGTCAATGGGGACTAAATTATATTTGCTTTACAGGAATTTTTTCAATTAAAGAAACAAAGTACTTAACACAATGCCTGCCTTGTTATATGTACTGAATAGGCTTCCTTTATTGTTGTTGTATCTGTCTTCCTTAGTGGTTTGTCAGCTGTGCTCAATGTGTGTGCACGCATGTGTAGTGGAAGAGGGGTTACGAGCTGAGAACGAACCTCCGGGAGCATCTCCTACCTGAGCCTGCAATTCATCCCAAGTGCACGGAAATGAGTCTCATAGAGTCAATAGTCCAGCGGGAAAAGCCAAGGTCAAAAAGTCAGAAAACAGAGGTTGGTAGGTTTGTATCCAGGCAGGAAATTAGAGATAGATGACATAGGAAACCATAGTGCAAAGGTAAACAGGATGGATGTTCTGGACCCACATCTGTGTGTCTATAAAGTGCTGTTACCTGCATCTTTGCAGATGATGCTGGGTCAATTGGATGTGTCATTGAGCCATGGGAGGAGGGGGATGGAATTAGTCTAATGGAAAAGAGAGTGGGTGTCGTTGCCCTAGGTGAAGGGTGCAAATCTGCGGTATGCTGGGAACCTGCTATGTCTCAGAGCAGTGAGCAGCCGGGTTGGGGAGGCTGGGAGGCAGGGGCGGGGGGCAGAGCACAAGGGACTCTGAATAGCAGACTTCACAGTCTGTTGTTCATTCTGAATGTAACATGGATCAGGGAAGGAATTTGAGGACAGGAGTGACATTGGCAGATTCCTGGGGTAAAAAGCTCCCTCTGGCTGCTGCGTGGAGCTTGAGCTGCAGGACGACCATCTGACAGCAGAAATAGCAGTTGTGTAAGAGCAGAGAAGTTGCATACTTTGAACACGGGGCTGTCATTATGTGATTTATTATACTAGCAATTACACTAATGCCAATTCTCTGGAGCAAGTTAAGTGGCAGGGGCAGGGCTCACACCAGTGGAAAATGTCCAAGAAGGGAATGTTTTGAAAAGTCTTCAAGTAAAAAATTGACACCAAAACAAAGAAGGAAATTTCATAAGAAGAACCGTCAAAGTCAATTTTATAAAAGTAAAAATGAGACAGAGTCTGTGGATAAATTTTACTTGTTCCAAAACAGAGATAAGAGACACCTTCATTTTCGGTGCAGAAGCAAGAATCTATTTGTTGCTTCTTAGCTGCTCAAATGTATTTCCTGGCTTTACATGGCCAGCAAGCATGTTGCTGTCATTAGCTTGTAGAACATGGTTTGTGAATGCTCACCCCCTCCTCTGATCAATGCCTTTTATTAGTGCTTTGATGATTGTATTAGTTTGCTGTTGCAGCTGTAATAACTTACCACAAACTTGGTGGCTTAAAACAACACAGACTTACTATTTTACAGTTTGAGAGGTCAGGAGTCTGACTTGGGTCTTATGCAGCTGAAATCGAAATGCCAGAAGGGCTGTCTTCCTTCCCGAGTGTTCTGGGGCAGAATCTCTTTTCTTGCCTTTTACAGCATCTAGAGGCTGCCTGCATTTCTTGGCTCCCGGCCCTTCGTTGTCAACGCCAGCAGTCACATCACTCCAACCTCTGATTCTGCCGTCACATCTCTTCCCTGGCTCTCACTCTCCTGCCTCCCCCTTCCCTTACAAGTCCTCTCGTGATGACGTTGCACCCACCTGGATAATAATCCAGGGTGTTCTCTGCATCTCAGGACCCATAACTGAATCACATCTGCAGAGGCCTTCGGCCACGTGTTCACAGCTTCTGGAGATTAGGACGTGGACATCTTTGGGGTGGGGGGCATTGTTCTGCCAACCACTGTGGTTGTTAGTATGGAAAAATAGTGCATATTATGGAATGGAAGTGATGAGAAATGGACCCACGTGCCAGTGCGACGATGCGTGTGATAGTGAAACCTGGCCCCCTCTGGGGCCGGGTACCCTGGTTTGCGTACTGCATCCACCAACTGCCAGTCCCGTAGCTTCTGAGTATTCATTTTGTCAGCTGGTCATGGGCGTGTTAATTTGACCTGCCTCACAATATTGCTGTATAACTTTGAACAGGGACTGGTACAGCATGAGTGCTCATTAAATACTGGCCGTTATTATCTGATAGATGGGTATCCTGTAATCCTTTCTTTTCTGTGGTTGAATTTACTATTGGCAACATCTGTAGTATATATGTGTGGGGGGTGGGTTGTGGGTATGTTGGGGGAATTTATGTGTTTAAGAAAAGTCTGATTCCTCATTCCTAGGACTTGTCATCATCTACAAAGGAAAGGGCCTGACAGTAGCTGAGTTGTCCGGGCTAATTAATAATGTTAACTTTTAATAGCTGTAACTGGAATATTTTCTAGGACTACCAAGATTTTCATGATACATTGGATAACACCTGTAAATAAAAATTTTAGGTTTTGTTTTTCAAATAGTGTGTGTGCCATTTCATGAGGGACTTAGCACTGATTTTATAAAATCATATGTTTTCTACCTCTTCTGGGTAAATACTTAGTTATTCGATGCCTGCTAGCCCGATCACCTTTAGTTTCATACAGATACAAACTGCTTTCCTGTTTGACAGAAATGTTTGAGGATGAAGGCTAAAGAAGTTTGTGAAATTATCTCTGATTTTTAAACACAATTTTTGTTTAATTATTCCCAAAGCCACACATCAGAGTGAGATACACACATTCATACAGCTTAAGGAAAGAATATCATACCTTCTATCATATTTCTATCTCCATAAATAATGTAATTTTAACAAGATACTATGCCATTTTACTGCAAATCAAGTAATAAGAAACAGTATTATTATCCTGTTTTTACACTGATTTCTAACTAATTTTACCAGGTCTACATCAATGGAAACTTGGCTGCTTTCTAGTCATCTACTTTATATGATGCATTTTGCATAATTTATTTCTCAACGGTTTTTATAATATCCTTCAAAATGAATATTAAGGTATTAACTTTAGATGAAAAATGAAGTCATACATTTAATAACAAGAAATGCATTCAACTCGGGCTGATTGGCTTGGCAATTAGATTCTCTGATGGGACATTTTCATCAGTCGCACGAGCCAAATCTGAAGCTCCAGGATTTTGACAAAATTTTATGTAAGGCATGTGACAAGATAAGAGCATTAAAGGAGTTTTACCCTAAAAGATGTATGAAAATAAATGTTTTGATTTGCTCAGCTCTTACTGAGACAAATTTAACAAAGTGCTTCTGAGTGAACAGGTAACAGGGAAGATAACAGTAACTTAAAATTTTTAGCCTTTTTGGTCTACTTTGCAGAATGAGACATTAATAATTGAATAATAAATATTGGGTTGCCAAAAAGTTCTTTTGTTTTTTTTCCCCATAAGATGGCTCTAATGGTGCTTAGTTGTCTTTAACTTCATTTGAAATGATTTTGTTAGATTGTGTTGTGACAGCTGTCATATCAGCGTATATTTAAAAAATTTTATTAAAATCGGTGAATTTTTGTGTAGCCCTTTTACTACTGAAGATGGAAGAAAATAAGTGACATTTTCTGCATGCTATTTCAAGAAAGGTAAAAATGCAACTGACATATGAAAAAAGATTTGTGCAGTGCATGGAGAAGGTGCTGTGACTGACAGAATGTGTCAGAAGTGGTTTGTGAAGTTTCGTGCTGGAGGTTTCTCCCTGGAGGATGCTCCACGGTCCTGTAGACCAGCTGAAGTTGATAATGATCAAACTGAGACACTAACTGAGAACAATCAATGTTATACCATATAGGTGATAGCCAATATACTCAAAATATCCAAATCAATAAAGTTATTAGTGAAAATGAAACGTGTGTCTTTCATTTTATGGAAAAAGACATGTGGACTTTTTGACCAACCCAATACTTTCTCAAGTTAGATGATTTCCAATTATTTACTTTGAACCAAATTGGAGGAAGATTTAATCAAAGCAATAGATGTTTAAAAATTGTGTTGTGGGCATACAATTCTGAAGGAGTTCAAAGAATGAAATGTCAGCGTGTTGGGACAACTCCTTCCTTTCCCACCTACACATTTATGTGAATGAAAGTTCTTAGTGGTCACATCTATGAAGAAAAAAAACAGGAATAGAAATGATTATAAACCTTGTTACCCTCTAATGGTAATAGTCATTCCTGAACATACGAACTAGTTGTAGGAGAATATCCTCACCCATCTCATTGAGATCCATTAAAAATTACTTTAAATATAATTATATGTCAAAAGTTAAAATATATTGATAATGTTCTGGTGAATTTTGTACTGTTAATAACTTGTGATACTTAAATGTGGAAGATTTTTATTTCTACATTTAAAGACTAGTGGCTAGATGAAAAAACAGTTGAGTGTGAAAGAAATGCTCATTTGCATATTTTTAAAATGGGTGACAGTGGGTGGCAAATCGTTAGGCTATTACTGGGGTTTGTTCACAATACTGATCCAACCAGTTTTCTTTCTCAATGTCCAGTTTTATAACATACAGGGAATCTTTCGCAATCATTGAATCTGAATTTGAAATAGTAAATTCAAGTTTAGGAAAATTAAGAACGTGGGCCGAGGGATAGTTTTCAAAATTCATTTTTAGGGAGCATGAGAGTGCCAGATTTTGAAGTCTGCTGACTTAGGTTCTTAGAGAACATCAGCAGGTCTGTGACAGCACGTGGCCTGGACTAGTGCTTCTCATCACCACCCTCCAGGTTTGCATCTGCGGGGCTGCTCAGCCCTGGCCAGTGTGCCCCACGCAGGCCCGTTCTGCGGGAAAGGACGCGTCAGGCCCACAGGGCCTAGTCAGCAGCCAACACCACCCCTCAGATTTCTTGATTTGATTAAACATGACTGTTTTCTCCATGTGTATTTGCAGTCACTATGTACCAGGCACAGCTCTAATAATTGGTTTACACTTATTAACTCGTGTAAGCCATAAAAAACTCTGTGACGTACATAGTTTCCACCCCCATTTTACAGATGAGAAATCTGAGACACTGAAGGATTAAGTAACTTGCTTAAAGGTCAAACAGCCAATAAATGACGGAAGCAGGACTCTTTTCTATACCCAGCACTTGCCTGGATTCCAGGAGGCTGTATTTACTCACGAGGATCCGAAGAATCTAGTTTCGGGATGCAGTAGAATTGAATCTGAGTGGCCTGTCTATTGACACTGGCTTCCCTAGCCATGGATCATTATATAAACGTCTTATTCGGATAGGAAGCCTGGGTAATTAGTATTGCAGGGCTCTCGTGCAAGGCCTCAAAAGCATCAAACCACCCCAAGAAATATTTTTCCTGGCCTCCTCCATACAACCTCATAACTCCAGTTTCAGAGTTTTGGAGTGGGCAAAATACTCTTACGGTTTCCTTTTCAGCAACGAGGAAAACAAATTACCCAGACGGCACAGTTGAGGGGAGAAACCATTTTTCTGCCATCTCTTGCCACTGCTTTCTAAAAGACTTCCATTGGGCTTGCCATTTAACACAGGCAGAGGGTGTCAAAACAGGTTGCAAGAACTTCTGAGGGTGAAAAAAGGAAGTGTGTCACCTTGCAAAAGGAAACTGCTTTAAAAATACAACCCCCTCCCGCAAAAACCAATTTCCACCCTCCCCTGAAGAACATACCTATACAAAAAGATTCAGCATTTACAGATTAATAATCTATTACTATATATTTTTAGCAAGCTAAAATTACATATGGACAAGTTTGGAACATTTCAATGTTCTTACTATTACTGAGAGCACTTTGCAGCTGTGAGCCAATCCCTGCTCCAGCCTGCTGTAGGGATCAGAGCATCGTGGACTACAAGACGTGGAAAGGTGGATGCAGGGACCAGTCAGTTCATGCCCTGCCCCTAACTAGCCTTAAATCTGTTAGGAAAACTTACCAAAACCTCATTTTTTCCCCCTCCAAAGCTGAAATTGCCTTTGAGTTGTCTGAATAGCTGGAGGCATCAGGAGATAGAGCCGAAGTGAAAGACAGGCTTTGGTGTAAAAGAGCTATGGCCGGGTCAGGTGCTGTTGGTGGCATTGGAGAGACGTGTCTGTATGTGATGAGGTAGACGGTAATAGTATGACTCTGTGCCCTGGCTCTTCCCCTGCCCTTTAAAAAGAAATTAAATAAGAAAAAGTTGGGATATGCAGGAGAAGAGGGAGAGAAAGGGTAGGCTTTATGGCCTAAGGGTGTAGAGAGAAAGATAGACGTAGCTGCATTGGTATGGGAGAATTTGGGGTTCTAAGTGCTGCTGGGGAACAAGGAATTGCACCTTCTTTAATGTTGTCTTCAAAGATGCAAATCAGGGAATAAAATATTTTTAAAAGCAATCTCCAATGGTTCTTTGGACTATGCCTCTTTGGATATGACCCCATACCAATACTGGACCTGACAGATGGGTTTAGGGAGCAGCAGGAAATTCTGGAGTGAAATCTTAGCAATAATTAATAACACATTTTTCACTAAGTTTTCAGGGTTCCTAAGCAGTGATGGTTATGGTTCATGTTGGGTTTTTGTAGTAGAAATAGATTTTGTAGGGAAAATAGACAGTATCATTGCTACAGTCTGAATGTAATGCCCCAAAATTCATGTTAAATTGATCCTAACCCCCAAGGTGATGCTATTAGGAGGTAGGGACTTCAGGAGCTGATGAGGCCACGAGGGTGGAGCCCTCATGAATGCAATTAGTGCCTTTGTCAAAGAGACCCCCAGAAACCGCCCCCCCACCCCTCTGCCCTGTGAAGTTAACAGTGAAAAGATAAGGAAGCAGGCTCTCACCAGATACCACATCTGCTGATGCCTTGACCTTGGGCTTCCAGCCTCTACAACCATGAGAAACACACTGCTGTAGTTTATGAGCTACCCAGTTGACAGTATTTTGTTACAGCAGCCTGAATGGACTAAGAGAATCATATCAGAAAATCTGAGTTCAAACCTGCATCTTGGCCTGCCCCCTGAAGAATAGGCAGGTGACGTGGCCAAGCTGAGCCACATGCCAGACCAGAGTGGTTCTGAGGATTAAATGAGATCTGGGAAACTCATCCATTCAGTATGTTCCACCTTACAGAGGCTCAACAAAGGTTTATTAACTCAGAGTTATAGATGAAAATTCACATGTAAATGCATTTTTGTTGAAGGAGCCAAGGGGCCCTAAGGAGTTTAAAATGGGTATAAAACATTAAAATTGCATTTGTTATTTTGAACCTGTTTTGAAAGCTGGTTCAGAAATACATGAGGAACGTTTGGTGAAGTCTTTTTTAAAAAATTAGGTTGAACAAATGTATCTTTCTGAAAGTACTTTGGGCTCCAGTGGTGCTCTCTGCATGCACCCACCCCTAGGACAGGAATGCTCATTTATTCCTTAAGCAGGTACCTGAGGCCTTAGTCGGCCTAGAGCATTAGGTCTAAGTGTGCTTGCTTTTTTGTCTCTCTTCGTGGTCTCCTAAGCCTCTTGAGTGTGTCCTAGGAGCCACGGGGTGCGTGCCTTCTTGGTGGGCGTTGGCGCTTAAATTGGAGGCTGGATTTCAGGGACAGCGGGAACCCTCCCTGCGGCTCCGCCCTGCGGGCCACACGTGCGGCCTGACCACGAGATGGGAGGCGGCCCCTTTAATCCAGCATTGGAGCCTTTGCTTCCAAAACCTGAGCCTCCAAAATTTGGACTTATATAACTTATTTGTTTATTTTTAAGCCAGCCCTGTCCAAGTTGAGAACACTTGAGACTCCCTTTTAGAGGAAATTTGGAACCCAACATTATCATTAACTAAATCAGCAAGCAATGGTTCTGTAAAAATACCAACCGGCATAGTTCCGAGGACTTTTATCGTTCTGTTCCCGGCAGAATTACATTGTGTGCTGGTTTCTCTGAAAACGGTTTCTGGGGTTTTATCTCTGTTGCTCTGTCCCTGCAAACCAGGGCCTGAGTCTAAGGAGGGGGCGGGACTTCTTGCCGAGTAGGAGCACCCTTCATTTGACAAAGGACCTTGTTCTGTGATTGACCCTAGTGACTCTCCAACCAGTTTACTGCGGGGGGCCTCTGGAGGACATACTGCTCTTTGCAGGGCACGGTGAAGCAGAGACAAAGGGCACATATCTCTGGGTCACATCAGATGCTCTTTTATATCCGATTCTAGACGTAAAGGAACAGGTGCCAAGGGCCTGACAAATGAATGAGAAGAAGATGGTCATTGTTTTATTTCTATTAGGGAAAATATTGGAAACTCTCTAAATGTTGAGCAAGAGGAGAATAAAAAATGATGACCATTTTCAATGCACCCGTTAAAGATTCATCAAAGTCATAGAGATTCTTTGGAGAGTTTTTAATGGTGTGAGAGAAGTGTTGATGATTTGTAAGGTTAAAAAAAAAGTGGAATACCAAGTCACATATGAAGTATGAGGGCGATTATCTTTCCGGACAGAAATCCTTAGGAAATAACATCACAATTTTAGGAGAGATTATATCTCTGCGTCATGGGGTTATGGGTAGTTTTTATTGTTTCCTTATACTTTTCAGCATTTTCAGACTTTTCCACCATGAGCTTTTATTGCTTTCATCGTCAGAAAATAAAGTGACTGTCAGGCAGCCAACTTTCCTGGTGGCGGCAGATTCGGGTCCACATTTTCTTTACCGTTTTCCTCAGCCCTCATTACTCTGTATCCTCACATGACTTCTCCAGTGAGGATTTGGAGGAAAAGGCTGGGACCTAAGATGTTCACCAATGGCCAGAACTGCAGCAGTTTCTCCTGGCACACGGAGGGGCGTGGGCATCTAGGAGCTGCACGCATTCCGTCCAGGTTGCCGTGCGCAGACTCAGAGCTTCACAAACTGCAGAAGGAAGCCAGGCTGAAGGGCACTTTGCATCTACGGACTGACTACTGACTACATCCCATCTTTAAGCAAGAAAGAGTTGTGGCAGGGCACCCCCTTCCCTCTTCCTACCCCTAGCTTCTCTGCTCCCCTAACGCATCTTTGACCGAAGTGCAGATAGGTATTTTCAAGTTCTGGTGAGGCCGCCTGGTTCAAGCAAGGTGACAAGGCTACTCACACTGAGCTTTGAACGGTGGCCAGCCCAGAGAAGACTGGTTTACTCCTCGGGCCAGCTAATTCCTTCAGTCCTGCGGGTTTCCTCCATGTGTTAAGTGGGTGTAACATGACTCTAAGCTTCTCTTGGAGCTGTGTCCCGTGACCTCATCTACCGCGACCACTGCCTGTACACACTGTTGTGACATGTTCTCTCCGGGCGTTGAAGGGTAGTGTGGAAAGGGGGACCTGAGCTGGGAGTGAGGAACATGACTTGTCTTAAGAATGTTTACAGGAAAGGAGCAGAGTCTTTCTCGTGCCCAAGCACGGTGATAATTCAGTTACATCCAGCAGCTATTGAGTGATTATCGACATTTTGAACAAGGCATTTAAGAATTCCCCCAAACTCTTTAGAATGTTTAGCTTCCTCCATTAGCATCCCAGTTACCCTTTTCCTTTCAGGCTTGGATCTCCCTCCTGGTGTTGTGGAACCAGTATTGGTCTGGAAATCAGCGGGTCTGGGTTGAAAATCTTATCTCTGCTCTGATTTACAAGCACTGTGGCTTCAGGCAAGTTGCTTGATCTCTTGAAACCTCATGTCCCCACCTTTAAAATAGGAGTAATAATGCCAGCCTCAGGGAGTTATTCCAGAGTAGGGTTGTTGGATTTAGCAAATAAAAATAGAGATGCCCTCTCCCTTGTTAAACTGGAATATCAGACAAACAAAAATAATTTTAAGTGTAAGTATGTCCCAACTATCCCATGGGACACACTTATACCTAAATGTTGGTCATTGTTTATCTGCCATTCCAATTAAACTGGGTGTCTGGCCTTGTACCTGACAATGCTACTCTTGAGGCGGAAATAAAGGGCTTTACCTGAAAGTCCCTGGCCATGGCTCGGTGAGTCCTCTTTCCACTGGACCCTCCTCTCCCGGGTGGGTCCCATAACATGACTAGTGGCTTCCCACCTCCGTGGCAGAGGAACGAAGACTACGTGACCAGACTGTGGAGGGAGGCGAGGGTGCTCGGGGGAGACATTTCTGCAGGAGCAGTAAGAGAGCCCGAGACACACAGGCTGGTAGGAGCTGGACCTCTGCTTCACAGACACTTTCAGGACCCTAGCAAACAGTGCCCCTGACCCTGTGCCTTTAGCACACTGCTCTGTGACAGCCTCTCAATGGGGGTGACAGCACAGGCCCAGGAGCCCAGATGGGGGTGCCAACCACAGGCAGCACCCCTCCATGGGCTTCAAAGGCCACCTATTGTGTTAGAGGGACTTTCCTGGAGCTGATTTTTTTTTCTTTACAAACAAGGGGTAAAAGTGTCGGACACCCCAGAGACCATACTGCAACTGGGGGGAAACCCGAGATATGTGCTGACACAGGCCTGGCCCCCCTCGTGTCCCCTCTTCACTACCTCCTCTCTAACTGACCCCCACCCCCAGCTCGTGGGGTGGAGGTGGACAGGTGGCAGGCTCGTGCTAGGGCCTTTGTGCATTTCACAAGCTGCTCGGGCACCCCCCGAACCTAAGCTCAGGGTATAATTTTCCTTTTCTGATCATCTGAATTCCAGGCGAGGAGCTCAGCTGTCATCGGCGTCAGGGAATTTTTTCCAGCAGGACTGAAACTGGGGCCAAGAAAGCGCGGGCATGCAGAAGGCATTTTTTTCCCTGCCATTCAGCTGCGCTTTCCCTTCAGTTTGGGCATTAGAAAATGGTGCCTTTCCCCGCAGCCACAGAGGAAAGTTTTGAATTTCATTACAGTGGGAAGACAACATGAAGGCAAAACATCGCTTGCTGCGTTTCCCAATCTGCCGTGTGTTTCCCTATGTCCCCGCCCCACCCTTTTTTAAAATTAGAGAACACTTTACTATCTCTTTTCATACATATATTTAAAGTTAAGAAAAATAAAATTATTTCAAGCCATGCCTGGTGCAAAAAAAAGAAAGAAAAATAATTTAAAATGACACCTCCGCTGTTTTAGTCTCCACTTAAGTTATCACCATCAGCTTGTTACTTCTATTTTGGAAGAGAAGATGTAACATCAAGGATATACTATTAAAATTGTTCACTGCTCATCTGTGTGTCGCTCAGCACTATATTCCAGAGACACAGCTCTCCCTCATGGAGTCATTGGAAGCCAGGGATTCCTATCCACAGCCAGGTCTGAGTGAGACGTTTTCTCCACTTTGGGCACTGGACTTTGCACACGTGAGCCCCCTGTCCTCCCAGGAGCTCTACAAAGGAGGTATTTTCATTGGCCCCACTTTACAGATAAAGAAACTGAGACTGGGAGAAGTCAAGAAAAGGTCATCTCGCTAGTAAGTGACAGTCAGATTCAAATCAGAACAGTCTTGAGTTCAGAGTCCATGCAATCACCTCTCTCTTTAACTTCTTAGGAAAAACAAAAAAAGGTATTGATACCACCACTTGCCAGGAAAAAAGCAGACAACAGTGCTGTTGAAGAATGAGTTCATTCAGTACTAAGTGTTAAGTACGTTCTTCCTGTAACTTCTAATGCATCGCGTGCAGTTCCCAACTTGCACAGGGGTTGGATTCCAAAAGTTGATTGGAAAGCAGTTGCCCCATCCTCTTCCTCTGTGCTCCAAGGCACTTTGCACACGCCTCTCCTACTACACTCAGCACATTGTCTCTCAGTTGCCGACACATCTCTCCCCCACAGGGTTCCAGGCTGCTCGGCAGCAGGGACTTCGCCATATATTTACTTTGGTATTCCCAGCACCTAGCACAGTGCCCAGTCCACGGAGGCACAAAGTATTCATTCATTGTATGAAATTACAAGTCCTTTGTTTGGAACTCAGCACACATTTCCCCAAAGAATGTATTACAAATGGAAGTGGAATTGTAATGTTGCCAACCAGCACAGAAGTTTATTTAACTTATCTTGTAGCCTACCATTAAGTTATTTGAAGCTGTGGGTGTGAGGTCAGACATAGATGAAATTTCACATGGGTCAGAGTTCATCTTTGACTCCCTCCGAACTGCCTGTTTTCCCTACATCTTCCATCCATGGGTATCATTGTCTCCAAGCTCCCCACTCAATATCCAGGAGTGGTCCCTTGCACAGGCCTTCCCTGCTCTTACCCTGAATAATCTATCAGTCCTCCTTACCTAGTCAAAATTCTCACTTCCTGAGTGCAGCTCAACTCAGTTGATTCTCAGTAGGGAAAAAAAAAATCTGATTGAATTAATTCTTACTCATGTGTGAATGGTTGCCCTAATGTCCCTCCACCTTTATTCCCTCTCCCCCTGACCCCCCAGTGCCCAGCACATGACTACTTATAGCACAGTAGTTAAGATTATAGGTTTGGAGACAGAGGTCAATTTGAATCCTGGTTCTAACAGTAAGTTATGTGGCCTAGGCAGATTAATTTCTGTGAGCCTCAGTTCTCTCATCTGTGAAATGGGAATAATAGTAGTTATGAAGAGAACTAATAGTTTTATTGTACTTATCAGTGTTATATCCCATGTTGGGCACAGTTCTAAGGACTTTTTATTCATTGATTCACTTTATCTTTACAACCACACCATGAGGCAGGTACTCTTATTATTGTTATTAAAAGATTTTTAATGGTAAATTACCCATTTGTTATTCCCTGCCCTCAAAAAAAGGCTTTGAAGCAAAATACTACATCGATAAAAATTTCTGGCAGCATGGATGGGAGAGGACAGTCATTTCCAGGAGGAGATCTTTCAGGTCGCTGCTTCAGATCACCTGGGGCTGAAATTTATCCTCAGAGTCCATTCCCTTAAGCCATTCCTATTTCCATAGCTTCCTTCTTTCCTCTGCCTCTGAATGTGCCAAATCTGCAAGTAGTCCAAGTTTTTTTTCTAGCCCCTTTCTTTCTTTTTTAATTTTTTCACACAGCCCATGGCAGCTGCATGGGGGTGGGGGCCAGGCGGACCAAGGCAGCTGTTTGTGTGTATGGGGCCTCTGTAGTCTTTCTTTGTGAGTCAGGGGCCGTCTGTATATATCACAGGCTACCACCTGGCAAGACATTAAGTTCCATCTATGTTATTGAAATGTTTCCTGGATGATATCATAAATGCATAAGGATGAGAGGAACTTCAAGATGTTGATTTCCAGCCCCTCGCTGCCCTGCAGCCTTGTGCTGAAACGTTCTCGGGCAATTTATCCCCTGGTTTAGCAGACAGCTTTGGATTTGCTCTCCAGTCCTTCCCACTTGCCAGATGCAGAGATTTTCAAGCCAGTGGGGTATGCATTTCAACAGAAGTAACAGTGTAGTCGTGGAAAACACTGAGCAGAAGCCAAGGCACAGGCAGGTGGCAGGCTTGTCACTCAGGCCCCTCGCAGTGGAATCCTGGTGATTAAGTAAGTTCACTTCTCTGGGCCTCAGTTTCCTCTCCTGTCAAACAAGGTGGGTGGGCTAAACTGCTTCTGGTTGCCCGTGAGCTTCAGGGCTCTGATTCTCTGATAAACTGCTCTGGAGGGATGGCTGTCTGTCCTTGCCAATGTTACTCCGGGCTGGGGACAGTCCATCATGACCCTTGTCAGCCTTTTCAAATATTTTCTCATCCTTAAAACTGAGAAATCTCCCCTACGTAACTAAGAATTTCTTGTAGTTTTAGTTTTTTTTTTGTCATTGTTATTAGGGCTTCTGAAAAACATGAATAGAAGTTTACTCTGCGTTCCTATTGCAGTGACACTTTTACACACACAGCGACATGTCTGTTTTAACCTAGATGATTAGTTTTCAAAGACTTAGTAGCAATGGTATTCTGTTTTTCTATATTACATATTTCAGAGCTATTTAACATACACCATTTCATCTGAAGCTCAAACTAAAAACTGGAAGGGAAATTGTACTCAATTTTATATGTGAAGAGAGGCAGGATAGGTAAACTTAAATACCTTCAACAAATATCTTATCCCACAGTTACTGTATAAGTGGAAGAGTCAGGACCTAAACCCAGGTCTTTTCACTCAAAGTCTAGTGGTCAGGCCATGAGGACATGTTAATTGAAACTCCTGCCCCCCACCAGTTAACGCATCAGCTCCCCTTGTTTGAGTTTCTGCTGTGTCCTGGGTACCTTAGCAGGCACTTACTTGCATATGTCTCAAATGTTTGAAACGGTGGTGCAGGGAAAGTTTCATCATACTCAGTTTAGAAATGGAATAAATCAAAGTTCAGAGAGATTAAGTATTAAGTAGTTGTGTGACGGCTAATGTATGCTGAATGCAAAATCAAACCTAAACTTGTTCTCTTGACAATGCCACCTTTTGCTTAAATATGCGTCATTCCAAATAAAATACAATATAGTTTAATCTTTAGGATTTTTTAGGCCACGTGAATTATTGTTCCATGAAAGTACAGTTAATAAAAATTAGAGAGATGGGTTGAATCCCATCTGGCCAATTCAAACCTTACTCAGTTGCCCTTAAATTTTCCTGTTGTGCTTTATTCTACTTAATGGACTTTAAAAAAAATTATTTTCTAGTATTTCAAAAATATTTTTTGTTGCTTTTTTCCTGGGTCCTCTTAAAAGTACGCATGGTATTCTTAGTTAGAACTCAAATGATGGCCAGTAGTAGAATGGGACTCTAGCTTACTTCCTTATTCCCAAATTCCAGATTTTGTGTCTCAGGATCATTTTGTGGTTATTCAAAATCCATTTTCCTGGCCTTTTTACCTAGTTAACCCTTGTCCATTTTGTATCTCTCTAATTCATTGTCTATTCTTTTTTTAAAGTTTTTATTTTATTATTATTATATTTTTAATCTTTACTGAAGGACATGTTTATTGACTTTAGAGAGAGGAGAAAGGAGGGAGAGAGAAGGAAAGATACACTGATCGGTTGCCTTTCGCATGCACCCCCACCAAGGACTAAGCCCGCACCCCAGGCATGTGCCCTGACCAGGAAGCAAACCTTTGATCTTTTGTTTTCTGGGACAACACTCCAACCAGCTGAGCCACACCAGCCAGGGCTCATTCCCTATTCTTAAGCACACTCACTGTATCTGTGAAATGGGGATAGTGTCCTGTCCTCGCCTCATAGTTCTGGTGATGTTCAATCCAATGATGTATAGAGAAAGCACTTGGAAAAGTAGGAAAAACCATCAAACAGAGAATTATAGTATATTTCGCTTTTGCAAAACCTAAACTATAGACATGAAGCTAAGTAATCAGGATTGTTCGGTTGGGCTAAGATTTGTGTGTTCTGGATTTACTTCTTATTTATAATATATAATTATAACATAATTTCATTCATCACTGAATTATTTTCAAAGACAATTTATGTGCTATATTTAGAGTACCCTCATACCAGAGCGAGGGTTGGTTAAATACAGTGTTGGTGCTTCCCCTCACGTGGTTTTTCACCTGCAGACTTCTCGGCTGCTCTGCTACAACACCCCACCCCTTCTGCTGTTGGTATGGCCCCTGCATTAGCCTTTTCTTAGGGAAGTCCCCACATTGTTTGGTAGAAGAGCACATTTTTTTAATTTAATCAGTTTGTGCACTTCCACGATGATAATGAACTTCTGGCATCCACTGACTGAGAAAATGCTCGACGACAAAAGGACATCACCAACAGTAAAACTGTTAAATAGACTCACACTTAGTCAATCGCAACTGCATCCGAACTCTTTGGGAAAATATACAGACATGACTGACACATTCTCCCACCAGGCATGCTTACCAGCACTCAGTAAATATTTGTCGAATGAAAGCACACATAAGAAGCGAATGAAAATTCGCAGACAATGCTTGTGGTAAATGTGGATTTGTGACCCTTTGTCACAGACCCATACCCTAGCCCTTGCCCTGGGGGCGGGAGCTCAGAGCTTGGAAACCACTTGTATGGTTTCCCAAATACCCAGTATACAGTAGGCACTCAATAATTGTGCACTGAATATAGGAATTAGTGAATGAATGCCACTTCGTCTCCCAAGTAGATTACAGTTTTGAGGACAGCGCCGTCCGCTGTGGGCTGGTGTATCACCTTTGCAATCCAGCTGAGAAATGCAGCCTCCTTCCACGTAAACAACCAACCAGATTAGCATCACCTACAGGCAGATGCATCTTGGGAGGAGCTTATGAAAAAGGGAACATCTAGAATTTAAAGGGAATAGAGAGGCCCTCGATTCTAGAAAATTCCATACATCTAAAAGGAATAGAGATGCCTTTGAAAGACAAAGGCATCTCTAGAAACTTCCTTATCTTTCTCTGGAAGGGTAAGTAAAAGAAAGTATAGAGTTAGAAAAGCATGAGTAGACATGAGAGTTCTTAAGGAAAAGCAGTGCTGTTCACTCTAAGAAAGGGAGAGCATCTCGAGAGTGGACTAGAAGCCTCCTCCTTGGAAATCTGCCTCAGTCTCCTGCTGAGTAATGGGATCCTCCGCAGAGAGGAGGTGGTGTGACCAGAGCACTCTCAGGCAGACACTGACCTGGCGTAGGAGATGGTTAGCTCATCATACCGTGAAGTGGCAGAGGCAAAGAGTAAGTTACTTACTCATAAATCATGAATTAAACAGTACATCTTTGTATGGGCATCGTGACACAGAGAATGTGCAAGTGGGCTCACTCACCTCAGCAACGCTGGATGGAGCAGTCCAATCATCTCGAAGACAAACTCCCTGTACGGGCTCTTCTTGGAGGTCCAAGTGTCACGAAGCGCTGTGTAGTGTCTTGCGCTGGGTCTGGCGGCTGCTGCACCTTGCAACGAAGGAAGTGAAAGTGTCGAGACGAAGAGGACTTGAAAGTCAATATTCCCTCTAAGGGGAAAAACATGCAGACACAAGCCCTTTTTTTACAAAAAAAAAAAATTGTGGGGTGGAGGGGTCAGAAATGCTTTGATTGTAGAGAACATCTGTAAAGGCAAACGAGAAATAACCTTTCTTATTTCTGGTGTTTCCTCAGCTTGTCCTCAAATCTTGGGCCTGATTTTTATGCACGAGCAGCCTGGAAACAAATTTCCAAAGGAAAAAAGGAGAGAAATGATGCTACGGTTGCTTTGGTTCATTTGATTTTCTTTCATGTTTCGTAGCTGCCTTGATATTTCTGACCTCTGTTTGCTTTGCTGAATGGAAATTGCTGGGCGCATTGGATTTCCCAGTCCTGGACAGGACCGCAGCCACGCTTTGGTTGACACTCACAGTTTTGTGGCTATGAAAGCTGAGGTACAGTGATGTAAAGCTCTGTGTCACAGGTCTTTCTAACCCGTAACATCACACTCACCGTGGTGCAATAACCCGCAAGTTAATCTCTTGACCAGCGGTTCAACCCAGATGCAGTATAGCTGTGGCCTTTTTAATCTCCCCATCTGTCCCTCTTTAATGAGACATACATCAGTCGAATGGGTATTTCCTCTGGAGTGAGGGGCCTGTGCAGGCCTACTGGCTCTGGAGTAGATGAAGTTGGACTGGAATGCAGTCAGACTGTGCGCCTGCAATGAGTACTAGATAGGAGTATATGACCAAGGACACGTGCAGTGGAGCCCGAGTGACCAGGATGTCCTGGTCCTGTCACTTAGTAGCTGTGTCACCTTGACAAGTTACTTAACTTTTTTTAAATTTTTTAAATTTTTTATTTTTAGAGAGGGAAGGGAAGGAGAAAGAGAGAGAGAGAGAAACATCAATGTGCAATTGCTGGGGGCCATGGCCTGCAACCCAGGCATGTGCCCTGACTGGGAATCAAACCTGCAATGCTTTGGTTTGCAGCCCGCGCTCAATCCACTGAGCTATGCCAGCCAGGGCAAGTTACTTAACTTTTTTGTGGCTCAGTTTGTTCATCTGTAAAATGGGAATGATGGTGGTATGTCTTTCTTATGACTGTAGTAGAGATTAAATAGATTAGTGTACATGAAGTGCCTAGAACTGTGTTAGATAGATGACAGATGCTTGGTAAAGGTGGATATTATTGTTATTAATGTGTATTATGATTATAGCTTCACCTGTAGAATAGTAGTGTCACAAGGTAGTAAAACCGAAGTTGACACATGTACATGTGTCTACTCGAAGTAAAGGGATGAATGAATTAGTAGTGTGATTTGGGGCCACACTCGATCTTTCTGGCTCTTTCTAGCTCCTCTTAAGTAACATCATGCTGACCAGGGATTCATTGGCCCTGCCACAGGGTGACCAACTTGTCCTGCGAAACACCTGGTGCAGGTAGACTGGAATAGTGGTGACCCTGGGCCTCTGTGTCCCTTGGTGCAGGGTATACTAATGATTAACCACTTGGGCCTTGAGGTACCCTGTCCTGTGTTCCTCACCCCACCTAATCACTGGGGAGTCAATTGAAGGGTATGGGACCTAATTCTGGGAACAGATAACAGATACTATTGATTGTTTATGCTAATTCTTCTTTCCTCACCATCTTCCTTACTGGCAGAGTCCTGATTTTATTCTTTTGCTCATTCACTGAGTGACCATGAGCCCAGAAAAAGTGACCATAACCCTAGTTCACAAAGGTGGGGCTGGCTCTTGATTAATGTAAGCCAAGCATGCAATTCTAGCCTCCTTCTCAGTGACTAAACTCATAGGGGAAAGTTGTAGGCACTGGCATTATATTCCTAGTTGTTAAAAATGCTGAAATGCTCTGTAAAGGTTGGTGAAGTTATGTTGCCCAAGTGCCTGGCCTCCTGGTTTAGTATTCTTGTGCTAAACTCCCCCCATTCAGCTACTAAAGGGTTAAAGCTGGCAACATGGGGGGGCTTCCTGGGCCCTGGCTGCAGGCCTCCTGCTTCGTTGGCTCAATGCCCTTGCTTCTGTGTCTGTTATTTATTTTGCAGAATATCTTGCCTGTGTGTGACCTAATTCTGGGGACAGGTGGCAGCAGTAATAGTTCTATCCAGTTTTCTGAGGACAGAGGTCCCAGTGGCAGCCACCAGGGTCCAAGGGCATGGTGTTGGTATCCACAGCAGCAGATACAGTGGTTCTGGGCCAGGCTAGTTCTGTGATCTCATTCTGGGCAGAGCCCCTAAGCCTCACAGTGCCCTGGCTTTTTAGGGAATACAACCCTTTAATATATTTCTTTCTGCTCAAAGTAACTAGGCCACTTAGCTTTTGCATGTACCATGGCACCTAAAACTTAGTGGTATGAAACAATAACCATTTTGTTCTAAGCTGTGGGTCCTCAGTCTGGGCTTGACTGAGTTGAGCGCATCTGTGGATCGTCAGTCAGCTGCCTGGTTGGCTGTGGCTGGCTGCTCTGGGGTGACCTCAGCTGGGACGGCTCATTTCTACTCCGTGTTTTTCACCATCCTGCAGCAGATGAACCCATACTTGATCACACAGTAATCATATAGTGATCAGGTAGTAATGGCAGCCTCCAGTGGGAAAGAGAATGGGGATGTACAAGGCCTACTGAGACTTACAATTGGCACAATGTCACTTCTGACCATTGTATAGGTCAAAGCAAGTCATAAACCCAGCTCAGATTCAAGGACGGGAGAAACAGACTCTGCCTCTGGATAGTGTGAGTGTAGATATAGGGAGAGTAGGAACTGGAGACATTTTTGCTGATTATACAGTCATCTGGAGCTTGTGTTTGCTACTCTATGTGTACAACATGGTGGTGGAAGATCAGGGCAGAGGAGAGGAAAGGAGGCCCCTTTCTCCTCAACAGAGTCAGGAACACTGTGGAAGAACCAGGGTGATGTTGAAGCTGCCTCAGTTCTGCGCTCAAAGGCCTGGTTTGTGAGGGGTGCATGTGAGGAAGTCTGGGAAATGCTATCTAGCTCTACTTAGCCTTGCTGGTCACTACATGTGGTGCATGGTTCACCCACACTCTTTCCCTTGTACCCTGGACATCGGCATTGTTCTAGATAACAGCTTGTCCATCAACCACCCAGAGAGAAGAGCAGACCCTCTCTTCCCATTTCCCCTCAGCTCTGGATATGTAGTATGAGTGAGAACTAAACTTACATTGCTTTAAGGCTCTGGGTCTTGGGGTTGTTTGTTACTGCGTCATCAACTATCCTGTCCTGATTGATGCAGCCTTTAATGAAATACTAGCCCTGAAAAATACTGCATAAAAAAAAAGCTCTGAGGGTAAAAAGATTGGGGCATGATTAAAACTCCTTCTTTTCCTTTGGTGTTTTCCCCTGTTCTGCACTGTGGTGATAGAACCCTCTGAGTTTTGGCCTGACACTTGGGCATCTAACTAGAGATTATATCTCTTAGCCTCCTGGTTGTGTCCATGTGGCTGAGTTCAGGCCACTGGGATATAAGTGCAAGTGGCAGGTGTAACTTCCATGTCATCTCCTTAAACAGAAAACCTCCTGCCCAGGACTCTATATGTTGGTTCCCCTCACCAGAGAAGTGGTAACCACCAGTGCCACCCAGGAAGCCATGTGTTATCAATGGAAGGGCCACTTGACCAGCTTGGACCACTCATCTCTGTACTGATACATGAAAGAGAAATTAATTTCTTTTTTGGCCACCAAATTTTAGAGTCACTTTGTTATAGCAGCCTACTGTCTACCATAACTAATATCACACTGTCTTTTCCTTGTAGATTCATGCAGGCCTCTCAGATATAATAAGGTTCCGAGGTGTTCTGCAGTAAAGAAAATAGCTTGAATCTTGTTTTCTGAGGGAATCTCTCTTTTTGTGGAACACGTATTGATACCTACTTATTGATATCATGGTGAGAGCCTTAAAATAAATTTGCTCTTTGGGAAGTACTAGGATAGACTCACTGTGGAGGCTGGAGAGGACTATGGAGTTATCACTGAAAATGACTGTTAATAACGTGACATGATCCACCCTCAACCTTAACTCAGCTTCCACTGCTTTCTTCTCGGAAGAGTAGCCAGATAATGGAAAAGGCAGGAGCTTGGGTGACAACAGAGTTAAGATGGTTGTGACCTTGGGCATCGCTCTTCACCTCTCCAGGCCTCCGTTTCCTCACCTGTAGAATGAGAATCTGATGCCTACTTTCCAGGATCATTTGGATGTGGTACATAAATGCCAGGCATAGGTGTCTCCTTCCTCCTTCCTGTTTCCCTCTGCCTTTCCATGAAATTTCTGTCGGAGTCTCACAATCCTTCTATTAAGGAAGTTCACTGTCAGGTCTCCTCTAAACCCTCCCCTCCCTAGTAAAAGTAAAAGCCAAGATCAGTTAGATGAATCACAAGGAAAAGCATTAGATTCCTTCAGGACTGTAGGCTACTCAGGAGGAGAAGTGGCTTTTAGTTCATCTTTCAAGGATCTGAATGGCCTTAAGCAAGTAATAAAGAATCATATTGGCTTGTGGGTTTTCCAAGCAGAGGCAAGGATGACACATGGTCTTAAAATTCAAGTTAACTAGAAATAATTCATAGCCTTACAGAACTCTCTTTAGTTCTGTCTGCAAATCAAGGAAAAGAGCAGGCAGAAAATCGAGCCAGGGGGACTCTTGCACTGGACACTCCCCAAGGGTAAGGTGGGTGCTTTCTCTTCACTTTTTCTTCCTCTGTGGATGCCAGCCTGGTGACCTGTGCATAAGAAGCCTTCAAACATACCAACTACCCTTTCCTCATCTGGAAGGTCAAACATTTTAAAAGGGACTTTTTTTAAAAAAAAGAAGATTTTATTTATTTATTTTTAGAGAATAGGAGAGGGAGGGAGAAAGAGAGGGAAAGAAACAATGATCAGCTGCCTCTTGCACACATCCTGACTGGACACCAAACCCACAACCCAGGCCTGTGCCCTGACTGGGAAGCCAACCGATGACCTTTAGCTTTGTGGGACAGTGCCCGACCCACTGAACCATACCGGTCCAGGCTGAAGGGGACTTTTATTTATTAAGACTTTGGTGGGTACAAGCAACAGAAACCAACTCCAGCTATCTTGAGGAGAAATGTAATTGATCTCAGATACCAAAGAAGTTCATCAGATCTGAGGAACTGTAGAACAGCCAGTCTTTGAGAAGAGCAGACTCTGAGCAGCCCTGGAGGCCTCAGCAATGACAGCTATTGGTCCAGCCACTTAGAGCACTGTCATGATGTGAGGGAAATAGGATTGGTCCAGCCTCAGACAGGCTTCACCTTGACCAGGCAACTGTGGTGCAGGGAGCAATGCTACTGGGAGCCCATGCCTGTGACTCGGGAGATAATGCCTACAGAATGGGAATTTACTGGGAACTGAGCAGCCACCCACAGAACTGTCTGTTAAAGACTTTGTGCATACGTTACCTTTTATGAATAACAAACTATTCCCAAAATGGTTTAAGATATCAACCATTTTAATTGCTCATGATTCTGTAGGTCAGCAACTTGGGGTGGGCTCAGCTGGGTGGTTCATCTCTTGGTTTGACTTGGGGTGATTCTTATGGCTTCAACTATCTGGTAGCTCAGTTGAGGTTGGATGTTCCAAAATGGTTTCATCTTGTGTCTAGAAGTTGGTGCTTGTTACCGCCTGAAAAATCCTGCTGCTACTACATGTGACTTCTCATCCTCTGGTAGACTAACCTGAAGTTCTTCGAGTGGTGGTCTCAGGGAAGCAGGAGAGGGCAGGCTCCAGTGTGTCTCTGTCTGTTATCACATTTGCTTTTGACCTATTGGTCAAAGTGAATCACACAGCCCAACTTAGGGTCAAGAGATCGAGAAATAAACTGTCTCATGATGGAAGGAGAGGCAAAATCATATTACAATGAAGAATGCATACAGGTATTGCAGAAATTTGTGGCCGCTTAAAAAAATCTACCTACCTTATATTGGCTTTATTCTCCACATATTCCCTAAAAAAGTATAATTAATTTTAAAAAATCTTTTTATTTTTTCTTGAAATGTAAATAGGCTACTTATGATGATAAAATAATCTATAGGAAGATTTAGCTTTAACCAGAAATCGCAACTCTATATTTTTCTGAGTAAGCCTGAAATGCAGGAATAATAAAAGAAACTGAATGAATCCTTAGCCTGCCTGACACCTGAGACTCAATCTGATTGCTTTTTGAAATACAATCCTTGATCAGCAGATATTCATAATATCAGATTGCCACTTTGACTTTAGATTCCATTAACGATGAAAAGAGTCATTTCTTGAGTACCTACTATGCAGTAGGTGTCTTTGTACAATATTTTTAATTATTGCAATACTCTGTGAAATAGAAATTATTATTCCCATTTTTGCGTTGAGGACCTGCAGTCCAAGGTTAAACTTCCTGCCCCCTTTGCAGAAGTTGTTTATATCAGAGATAGAATTTGAACCCAGGTCAGTCTGACTCCTTGGGCTTGGTCACTGTCCATTCAGCTTCTTAGTGATTTTGTTTCTCTCCAGGTGATACATTAATTACATGGATAACAAGGCAAAGAAACACACCACGTGCATTCTTCTCAAGTTGGTCAATTTTGTGAATGGAGGGGAAATTTCAGTGTACTGATGGTCAAGTGGAATTTCTTTCCTCTGCCCATTCCTTGAAGAAAGTAGAGGTTTTCCAGCTCTGATCTTCAACTTTCCACTAGGGGAGGAGTTTCATGTTTGGAAAGCCTTCCTTACTCTGAGACTATTAAGTGAAAGGTGAAGGGCTCAGTGACCTGGAGGGGGTGGGCCTGAGGTTGACTCCTGAGTACCCTGCTTCAGCTTGAGAGCAGAAGGACTGTGGCAGACTCCGGCCAGTGGAGTCCACCTGTTGTGACTGAGGACGAAAACAAATGCAGCAGTCCTGCGGAGAGAAAGGATTGCCTCGGCCACTCTCTCGGGAGGAGAGCACCCCCACCCTGGCCTGGACAGGCTTTTATTCTTTTCCTCAGTTTTTACATCAAAGAAGTATTTATTATCTATTACACAGAATATTGTTGTCTACATTTTAGGTACAATCAAAGAAGTGAGAATAACAAATGCAGAAGGGAAAGGTGGTGAGCTGATTAGCTCTCTCCTTGGGAAAATTTGCACAAGCTTTGGAAACTACCTTGAAGATAAGCAATAAACATCTATTGTTTCAGACCAGGGTGAGGGAGTTTTAGCAAGAGCAAGCCATAACAGTCTGTATGCATTTTCTAGGCCTGATTCCCATGGGAAAACCTGGTTTGAGGGTCTGGCTCCTGCCTACCACATTGCTTCTGTAGGTTTTCCATATGTAGCTGAGTCACATTTGCAAGACCTAAAACAAACTGGTTCCCTACAAAGGACTGAGAAGAAGATGGGAATGGTGCTCTACTGGTCACTTAAAAAGATTTTCAGAACTGCAGGAGCTAATTGGAAATGGTTAAAATATATTTGTTAATGACTGGAATAAATACATATAAAGAAATGATTCATATAAATACATGCACATGTCTTTACCCCTCTCTCCCAAAGGACTGTAATCCATATGTTTGCTGGGAGTTGAGTATTTGAAACTTGGTTTGCATTATCCCCTGTAAATGATATTTCTGAAAATAATTAGTTTTCAAGACTGGTCTGTGGCTTTTTGTCGTTGTTGTTAACTCTTCCTGTTTTTAAGGCCGGCCTAGTTTGTAAGCCTCTCAGTCTCCATTTCCAAACCACATTCTCAGGACAAAGATGTATGTTCAGGTACAAACCAGGTCAGAAAGCACATCCACCCTTGAGCAGTGGCCCCTTTGGATTCAGCACTGAGGTTAGGAGAAAGGGCAGGAGCAGGCGGGGAAGCAAAGGCTCTACACAGTGTGTTTTGGCTAAATTCCTAAGGGAACTAACATTCATCAGGGATCTATTACATGCTACACCCTGTCCAAGGCACTTACCAGAAAGTTCCTATCTTCTCCCCTCAGTTGTGCAGTGAGGCAGGCATCCTTACCTTATCTATCCCACTTTACAGATACTCGAGGGGAGCAACTTGCCTAAGGTCTCAGATTCCCGAAGTGGTAAAGTCAGAACTTGAACTCAGATCTGTTTGCTTTCAAAGTCTTTGTTGTTTCTGTCCCCCACGCTGCTGTTGACTGCATCCTTGGAGTGGGAGGCAGCTCTTGTATCTCTGGCCTCTAATAAGAGAGAGTGTAGGAGCTCTGGGTCACTAGCTGAGCAGTTCTGAACCGAGAAAGGAGTTAAGCAGGAATGGAGGAGTGTCAAGGAAGCTTCAAATCTTCCACCTCCTTTGTCCACACAGGGAGTTCGTTAGGTAATTGGTCACGAATTGGGGCAGTTCACATTATTCTCTTGACAGATGGTGCATGAGCGCCATCTGACAGTCTAACAGTAGTTGGCAAATTCACTCTCCTCTGATTTCTCCAGCTCTGTGTCCTCAATAAGTGAACAAGGACACAGCACGGACTAATGATTATGATGAGATTGGGATATGGATTAAGGGCAATCTCAGTTCAAGTGCTGGATCTGCTCCTTATGAGCTGCGTGAGCTGAAATGTTCTTGATTGAAGCATTGGGATAAGCACTACATACACAAGTGATGGGGTCATTGTGAGGACTAAGGTAACATATGGAAGGCACTTAGCAGAGTTAGTGCACTTAGTAGGTATTCATTAAATGCTGGAGAAGAACTATTCTGGCTCGAGCACATACTGGCTTTGGGATCTCATGCACGTTTAGCAGTCAGAAGAGGTTAGACCATGCTGCTGTAACAACAGTCTGAGAATACCAGTGACTTACCGCACAGCAGAGAAACAGTGCTTGCTGACATTCAGGGCCACTGTGGAGTCGCTGAAGCTTGACTTCCCTACCCGCCCCTGGGCCCAGGGCAGCCTCCATCTGGAGCGTTGCCAGTCTGTGTGGCAGATGGAAAAGAGAGATGGCAAACCAGGAGCTGGAAGACGTGTGTCACCTCTACTTTTCACTGGCCAGCACAAATCATACAGCCACTCCCCAGTTCAACAGTACAGGGGTGGAAAATGCTCCTACCCGGAGGAAAATAGAAGGGAAGAAAATTGTAAGATTTTATCATGTAATTGTACAATTTACCAGCAATTTACCCTGAGTTCCAGCTCTCTGTAAAGTGTCTGGTACATAGTAGGCATTCTTGAGAAGCATATTACCATCACTTTCTCAAGTGCTTTGGGGGCCCCTTCTCCTCCCGGTTTGGCCCAAAGAGGTGTCAGACCCAGAAAGTCCAGTTGTGCCTTATTTAGCTCAACATCTGGAGAGACTCAGCTGTACCACATATTTGTTCCTAAATCACTGAATTGCTTACTGAGTTGGCCGCCGAGCCACCTTTTCCAGACCGGAGAAGAGGAAAAACTTACTTGCAAAGAAATAGAAACGACTCCTCTTGGCCAGGCTGAGGCCTCTTTTGGAGACGGGCCATGATAAACAGAGCAGATTTATAACAACGAGGATACCCCAAACAGAGAGAGAAATGCAATTCCAGGGGATGAGGGGGGTGGAGCAAGGAGTGGCTTGTCAAAAGGCTGTCATCTGCCGGCAGTGTGATCTCAGACAAGCTCCTTCCCATCCCTGGGCCTCAGGGACCTCATGTGCAGAAGGGGGTGGCAGCGGGGATGCTGACCACCTCTCACTGAGTGGGGATGGAGTAAAAGGAAATAAAACATGTGACGAGTTTTACAAACTATGCAAACCATTCCACAGTGGTTTAACAAAAACTGTTAAAGTTAATGAAACATTTAAATTTAACACAGATATGACAGTGTGTAAAATATATCTGATGATAACAACAATTTGGTAATAAATATGGAAGTAGTTGTTGAGTCCCAAAAGCACAGAATACATTCCCAATTCTTAAGGATCTTCACGGGGTTGCAAAGAAGAGAGAGTTTTGTTATTTAGGTGTTCACTTTGCTGGCACCCATCTTATGCTATAATTCAGCAATTGTCACGGCTGACTAAATTCTTTCTCCAGAAAATTAGACGGAGCGTGCAAACACAAAGACACAGCGTGGCCTCCTGGAACAAAACATTACGTAGGGACTCTTGGGGCAAGATGGAGAGATCAAAGGCCAGGTGGGCTGCTTGTTTTGCTGCTCGGGTGCCATGTGGTATCATTTCCGCATTTCACTCAGTCAGCGTCGCTCAACTTCCACTCCCTCCATCATCAAAAAGTATTTTTAGTTCCTTTCATTACAGGAAATCTTTGGCATTGTTCTCAGGGTTGGTCAGAAGGGGGAACATGAGTTTTTCATTGTTAGTCCATCTGTAAAGAAGGACGAGCAAATGCATCTTTGGGTCTTGGGGGCAGGGGGCCGCACGTGCTCCTCCGAGAGTGCACGTCCCAATTGACCATTTGACCAGAGCACCGCAGTGAGGAGCTCACTCACTGGTATGGATGGATGCGGCTCAGCTCTTCCCCGAGTAGGTGGCTTCCGAGGGATTTTTGCCTCACCCCCCGAGCCTGGGGCATGAGCCCCTCCTTCGAGTTCCTGCATCCATCGTCGTCCTTGTTGCCATCATTTAGATCACAAATGCTTGTTCACGTAGTGCTCACACCGCACCATGTCCTGTTCTAAGGGCTGCAGTGTGTTAACTCAGGAGATTGTCCCCCCGGGGTGCGTACTTTTGGAGTTCTTTTTTCAGAAGGAGAATGAGACAGGGAGGTTAAATTGCTTCTCAAAGGTTATAAGAATGAAATGAGTTAACGTCTGTCAGGTGCCTCACACAGAGCCTGGCAAATGGTAATGGCCCTGTGATTGCTTAAGTAAATCTGCAGAGTCCAGACCAAGCCGGCGGCTGGGCCTGCGCATGGTTTCAATGAATTGGTTTGGAGGCCTCGGTTTCACAACTGCCTTGCAGTGCGGTCTTGGGTCTTGGCCTGGTTGCTCCTTCCCCTGTAGGACCTGTGGCTCTCCTGAGTAGGATGCGCCTGTTGATGGAGTAAAGCACCCCCAGGTCAAACTGTTGCTGGCTGGGAAACACGTGACAGAAACTGCAGTGGTAGGGAAGGTGGCTGGGGAATGTACCATCGTCTTCCAGTTTTTGTGAAGAGCCACTGGGGTGGAGTGGAGGTCTGTTTGTGCCATGGAAGATTTCTCCAGAATGAATTCAGAAATCTGTCCGATAAAACAAAACTCATTTTTAGGACCCGTGATTCCCTGGAACCTCATAGCCAGAGGCAGTGATAACATCAGAGGAATAGTTCAAGGGCACAGAGAGCAGAGCAAGTGTGGAAAAGTTCTTAAACTGCAATAGCATTTGAGGGGCCAGAAAACAAACTCTGTCTCTTGGGGTCTTGGGACAGAGCTGTGCTGGAAGACGTTGTTGAGATGGGCACCCCTGGCGGGAACGTGGGGAGGGATGTTGGTGAGGAAGAGGGGCAGGGGCAGCGGAGCGGATTCCCCAGTCAGCCATCTCTTGGGTGTGACTTCCGTTATTTACTATTACCCACGACAATAGGTAAGAGTGAGTCTACCCAACTGTTCTACCATCATCTCCTTTGGCCAGGGCATGACAGATCAGTTGTCCCCACCCTTTGAGGGATGAATGAAGGGAGTCTCAGAGAGGTTAAGTGACTTGCCCACATTGTCCCGACCTTGAAGTTGGGGAGTATTTGAACTTTGGAGTCTGAGTCACTCATACAAGATCCTTCTCAGCCTTCTATAGATTCACATGATGTGAACTTTTCCATTTCCCTTCTGACTTTGGAAAAACTCATTTTCACTTCCTTCTTCAACCTGACTCTACAAATGTGAGTCCTTCTGAAAGCATTTCTATGGTAGGGGTGGTACAGGAAATGTGTGCCCCACCCCCCACATTTCCATAGAGGGGGGCCTCCATTCCAGTCCCAGAGAGAAATAGGTGGGAGAAATATGTCCGCCACTCGGCATTCTTCTATAGTGGAGTAACTTTCTCTGGCTGGTGAGACTGGGGAAGGTCTTCTCACGGGGCTGCGGCAACCTTTTCATTGCTGTCCTTGGGAGCAGCCTGGCTCAGGAAGCAGCCATCCTCGACTCCCCTGTGGAAGCAGACCCGTGGGCTCTGCTTCCATCTTCTGGGAAATGGTTTGTCCCAAGGTTTTCAATCAGGAGAAGATATCTGGAATCCGAAGAGGGTCTTAGAGAGAAGCCTCCACATTCTCTAGCCTGACTATCAGAAACAATGCTGCTTTTCTCACTGTTTCAGACAGTTTTCTCTGTCTCTCATTTGTTCGACTCTTAACCCAGACCAACTCGTGGTTAATCGTTAACCATGATTGTCCGCAACAGCAGGTGCCTCAGCTTCCACAGAGGGTGGCATGCGTCTTCTCTTTGAACACCTGTGTGTGTGCACACGCGTGTGCACCCATGCAACCTTGATGACCATCTTCATGTTAATGTTTAATAGTAGTCCTTAAGGAAGATGCAGTTTTGTCGAATTCCTCTGTCCTGCCTGTGATAATTTACTAGTTATTTAGTCAGTTTTATTGGGTGCTTGCATTGCACCTGGTTCTGTTCCAGGAACCAGGGATGCAAAGAAAGATGAAAAGACCGTTCCCTTCTCTGGAGGCCCTATCAGTGTGGTTGGGAGACAAACACGCAGATAAGAAACATGACACTCTGACGTTCTGGCTGCAGCAGAGACTCCGAGAGTGCAGCAGAAGTATGAAAGGAGCGTTACAAAGAGTGAGGAGGCAGGGGGCCTTCATGGGACAACGCTGAACAGGGAGGTAAAAGTGAGGAATCGGCCACGTGGCCAAGTGAAGAGAAGGCACCCTTCCAGACAGAGATGTGTGTACGAGGAGAAATGGGGGGCTCAGGAGCCATGAGTAAGTTCCCACAGCTGCAGGTGCAGTGCCAGGGAGCTGGAGAGGAAGAATGGGATCAGTCCATTAAGCCCTTTTGTGCCCTGCTCAGGACCTTGAACTCCATCATCTGTAGCAGTGCTTTCCAAACCTCCCTGATAATAAGCATCATTTGGTTGATGACAAAAATATGGAGGCTCCAGACTCAACCCAGAGCTGCATGGAGGATCTGACTAGTTGACAAGCACCCTAGTGGTTCTTAGAATCGGGCACATTTGGGAAACACTGCTTAGCTATGGGGTTTGGGATAAAGGAGTGGCATGGACAGAATCGCCTTGTCATGAATCAGGCTGGTGTATGGAAGACGCACCGGGGGAAGGGCGGTAAAATCGGAGGTCTGTGGACAGGGGAGGACTCTGTCTACGTGTGAGGTGTTGGGAACCCGATGAAGGGAGGGGTGGAGTGGATGGGGGCTGGGGAGAGGGCTGGAGAACACTAACGTGGCAGTGTCGCAGGAGGCTGCAGATTCACGCACTGTTCACTCACATGAGTGGGGGAAAAGTATGTTCTTGATATCACATAGCTGAACGTACTGAATCATGTCTCCCCTCTGAATTCATACACTGAAGCTCAAATCCCCAGTGTGTTGGTACTTGGAGACTGGGCCTTTGGGAGGTAATTAGGTGTAGAGGCAGGAGTAATCTCATGATGGGATTAGTGTCCCTTTAAGAAGGGACACCAGATAAATCTCATACCCACCTGACACCATATGTAGTTATTAGAGTATTGTTGACTGTATTCCCTATGCTGTGCTTTACATGCCTATGGCTGTTCAGTAACTACCAATTTTGTAGTTCTTAATCTCTTCGCCTTTTTCACCCATCCCCTCAATCCCCCCACTATCTGGCAACCATCAAAATGTTCTCTGTATCTACGAGTCTGTTTCTGTTCTGCTTCTTTGTTTATTTTGTTTTTTAGATTTCACATATAAGTGAAATCATATGGCATCTGTCTTCCTTTGTCTTATTTATTTCACTCAGCGCAATGCCCTAACTCCTTTAGCTTTTTCTTGTCCGGGAAGCACTTGATTTGTCCTCTGATTCTAAATGATAGCTTTGCTGGGTAGGATAATCTTGGTTGTCGGTCCTTGATTTTCATCACTTTGAAAAACCAGGAATATAATAGAACATAATTGCCATCTCTTGAAAAAAAAAAAAGAAGAAGAGACAGCAGAGAGCTTGCCCTCGCTTGTTCTCTCTGCCGTGAGAAGACACAGTGAGGAGGTGGCTAAACTTCTGCAAACCAGGAGAACAGCTCCCGTCTGAACTCACCATGCCGGCACCCTGTTCAAATTCCAGCCCTGAGAACTGTGAGAAAATACACCTAATAAATGGTAATTTGTATGGCATCCCAAGCTGACTAATCAAATTTAATAATACATTTTTTTAAATCTAGTAATTTCCATATGATTCCCCAAAACTTCATGTTGCCAAATCCAGGAGTCACTGTCTTATCTTTCATGACCTTTCAGCAGCATCTAGCAGAGTGGATGATGCTGTTTTCTGGAAAACACTCTTTTCTTGCTTTTTCTGACACACATTCTGTAAGCGACCTCCACCATGCTCACTCATGTCCACCACGGCCTTCCCTTCTGAGTCTCTTTGGCTGAATCCTCCTCTCATACTTGACTTTGTCTTTTAAAGTCTGTCTTAGAGCCCATTTTCATTTACATCCTTCCTTAGTGACCTCACTAATATTTGCTCTAATTCTATCTAAATCTGGATTTTTCGTACCTAGTTCTCCATCACCAACCTCTCCCAAATAGTCTGGACTCCTAGCCCACTGCCTACTCGACCCTGCCTTCTACACACTTCACAAACCGCATGTCCACAGTGCACAGTGGGTTCCCCAGACTTCGTTCCCTCAGTCTGCGGGCTCACGGTCTCTCCGTCTTTGTGAAAGTGACTGGTCTTCCCAGTCACTCAAGTGAAAATCTAAGGGTTTTCCTCGATTCCGCTTTCTCCTTTAAATTTCACATCTAATCCATCAAGAAGTTCTGCAGACTACTGTTGAATGTTCCCCTTCTCTCCACACCCTACGCCAGTGGTTCTCAAACTTCAGTGTGTCTCAGAATCACCTGCTGGCTTCTTAAAACCAAATTGCTGGGAGATTCAGATTCAGGAAGTTCAGAGTGGGGCCTGAAATTTGCATTTCTAACAAAGTCCTCCAAAAATGCTGCTGGCCCCGGTCCATAGTTTGAGAACCACCATCCTACAATATTATGAGCCGCCTATCAAGTCCCCCATTGTGTTCCACCTGAAATACTGGGACAGCCTCTGAGTTTGGATCCAGCGTTTTCCTCTTATTCCATTTCATGGACAGTTTTGGTGTTTTCTGACTTCCTAGTACTTAAAAAAAGTTTCCTTCTTCTTTTTGGGAAAATTCCAGCCTTGAAAGTTTGACT
This sequence comes from Tonatia bakeri, assembly GCA_004024845.1. Classification (NCBI taxonomy): domain Eukaryota; kingdom Metazoa; phylum Chordata; class Mammalia; order Chiroptera; family Phyllostomidae; genus Tonatia; species Tonatia bakeri. The sequence goes on from PVIA01003820.1 coordinate 120,376, forward strand.
CCCTAAAGCTAGAACCTAGAAAATGCAAATGCCTCGCTTCTTTCACAGCTGGGGAGCAAACCGGTGACTCAGGCTCTGTCATTTGGCACGCTTCAGAGATTTTTGGTTCCGCGGTTCCGCGTTAAGCAGCTTGAAAAATGAGGGTCTGTGCAACTTTTTTTTCTTGGAGCTTTGACCCTGAATCTTATTTGTCAGATCCTTCCAAAAAAAAAAAAAAAAATCCATGAGCTGCTCAGTATTCTTTGAAAATAAAATTTAAATAAATTTCTGCTAAAGCAGCCAGAGTCAGCTTTGTTATTTGCAGTGAGGAACTCTGGGTGCTACACGCGTTTGGAATCCATGCTCTGCTCAGGAGAGATCACACAGTGATCTGGTTCGACCCGTGTGAGGACCGCCCACCTCCTCAGCTTAGCTCGCAGAGGCCCCTGGGACCAGGCATCCTCCTACTGCTCCCGCCTCCTCTGGTACCACTCTCCTCCATGTCCACTTTCACCCGAGCTACCAACCATTGTTTGCTCCTGCGAACATGCCCGGCTTGTGCCCTCCTTAAGGGCCATGCACACGCTGTGGCTTCTGCCTGGTGGGTGCTCCCTTCGGGTCTTCCCTTGGCTGACTTTTCATTTGTTATTCAGAGCTCAGATTGCTTGATATAAACGACCTCTTCGCAGAGAACTCTTTCCTAACTACACAGTCTAACATGGCCAATAGCCAGCAAAAATCTCAGTGGTTTTCTCTTCTGCACAGCACCAATCACTATTTGATACTTTTCTTATTTGTTAATTTATTGCACATCCCCTATACCTTCCAAAGAAGATAAACTCTGTGAGAACAGTTGTGTTTGCAAATACATTTTCCCGGTCTGTTGCTTGTCTTTTTCATGTACTCAGTGATGTCTTGTGAAGCACAAAGGCTTTTAAGTTTGATGATGTCCAATGTATCAATTTGCTCTTTTATGGATATTTGTGGCATCATATCTATAAAATCTTTGCTTAGCCCAAACTCTTGAAGATTTTCTCCTATGCTATCTTCTAAATGTTTTATTATTTTAGCTCTTACAATTAAGCCTATGATCAAAGTTGAGTTAAATTTTATGTGTACTGTAAGGTAAAGGTCTAAGCTGATGTTTTTGCCTGTGACTATCCAGTTGTCCCAACACCATTGTTGCAAAGGCTGTCCTTTCCCCAATGCATTGCATTGGCACCTTTGTTGAAAATCAATTGACCATAAATGTAAAAATAAATATAAGGATTTGTTTCTGAACCCTCAGTTCTGTTCCATTGATCTATATGTCTATTTAATGATGTACTTGTTTTTCATTTACTTTGTTGGATTGACATTGGTTAAAATACTTATATAGGTTTCAAGTGTACATTTCTATGACATATCATCTATATATATATTGTGTGCCCACCACCCAAAGTCAAATCTTCATTTGTCATCATGTATTTGACCCCCTTTACCCTTTCCTATGCCCAACCCCCCTTTCCCCTCTGTTAACCACTATAGTGTTGTCTGTTTCTATGAGATTTTCTTTGTTTTTTTTTTTGTTTGTTTGTTTATTCATTGCTATCGGCTTTATAGCCCACATATAAGTGAAATCCTATATTTCTTGACTTTTTCTGTCTGACTTATTTCACTTAGCATGATATGCTCAAAATAATGGTTTACTTTTCCATCATTTCCTTCTTAAGTCTTTCTAGAAATTATTTTGATTCATGATATGAGTTTAGGGTTGAAATGGAGGGTTTTTTTAAAATATATTTTATTGATTATGCTATTACAGTTGTCCCATTTTCCCCCCTTTATTCTCCTCCACCCTGTATACCCCCTCCCATCTACATCCCCCCACCTTTAGTTCATGCCCATGAGTCATACATGTAAGTTCTTTGGCTTCTCTATTTCCTATTCTTACCCTCCCCCTATTTTCTACTTACCATCTATGCTACTTATTCTCTGTGCCTCCCCCCACCACTCCCCTGTTGATAACCCTCCATGTGATCTCCATTTCCGTGGTTCTGTTCCTGTTCTAGTTGTTTGCTTAGTTTGTTTTTGTTTTAGGTGTAGTTGTTAATAATTGTGAGTTTGTTGTCATTTTACTGTTCATATTTTTTATCTTCTTTTTCTTAGATAAGTCCCTTTAACATTTCATATAATAAGGGCTTGGTGATGATGAGCTCCTTGAACTTGACCTTATCTGGGAAGTACTTTATCTGTCCTTCCATTCTAAATGACAGCTTTGCTGGATAGAGCAATCTTGGATGTAGGTCTTTGCCTTTCATGACGTCTAATACTTCTTTCCAGCCCCTTCTGGCCTACAAGGTTTCTTTTGAGAAATCAGCTGATAGTCTTTTGGGAACTCTTTTGTAGATAACTGTCTCCTTTTCTCTTGCTGCTTTTAAGATTATCTCCTTATCTTTAATCTTGGCTAATGTAATTATGATTTGCCTTGGTGTGTTCCTCCGAGTTTTCCTCCCTCAAAATGTCTAACGAATATCCTGGCATTGTTTATCAAATAACCCTTTTTTTTCTTCATTGATTCATTTGTTTGTCAAGTGATTAAAAAGACATTTTTACAGGAACCTCTTCTAAGCTACTCTGACTCATCCCATTTTTCCCCACCCAGCACTCTAGAAGCCCCTAATTCTGTATTCTGTTTAACCAAATGACAAAAACTGTCCCTGCCTCAAAAGAGCTTAGGGTGGCAAATAGGAAGAGGACATTGACATGTTAGGATAACAAACAGAGAACAGACATTGGCACTGGGCCTCAGCAAGGGCTCGTGCATTTGTGGGACGGTCACTGAGATGAAGGGCCTCTCAGGGGAGTTTCGTGTTTGCTTTGGGTGGGGCTGCGGACACTTGATCTGAAAGTCACCCAGCCCCTGCTCAGACTGTTCCTACCTATTTGTCTGACACTATTTTAATCTTCTGGTTGAGGCTATGGGGTTTTTAAGAATCAAATGACTATGAAATTCCACGGGAAGGCTCCACCCACTCCAGTAGAGTTTAAAAGTTCAACTTTTTTTTCAGTGACGACACTCAAGACTTGCCTGGGTACAGCTGTATGGCAGGTGATCCCATTAAGTTTCTTTTGGTCTTGAGAGGCTGTGAAACACCGTTGAAACCAAGAAGATGAAATGAAACTCAGAAAAATACAAACTACTTCATTTTGTCTCAAAAACGCCCGTGTTAAGGAGGCTTCATTAAAAAGAATGAAATTTGAGTTGCCTGAAATGCAATGTGGTCGGGTTGACTTAGACCTGCCCTGTTTGCAAGGGACAGTGACATGCATTAGACAGGAAACGTGGAGAAGAGTTAAGGAGTCAGGGAACCAATTTCAACGGCTCCCCAGCCAGTCTTCCTCAGTCTGGTCACCCAGGCTACACAGTGGCCAGGCGTCTTACTTGGGGCTAGGTCAAAGTCAGGACCACCTTCACTGTAGCCGCCACCACCACCAACCAAACCAAACATTATTTATTTGAAAATATCCAAAACTTGTCCACATTTCCTAAGTCATCAGGAGCTGGGTTTTCTGAGCTTTTGGTAAGTCAGCCTAAAAATGAATTTATTGTATTTCTTTTTACATGTTAGCTGTTGCTATCCCTTTCCCGAGGGATACCTGAAAAGGTAAGGTGGTTAGAAATAAATGAGAGATTTTTCTTCTCCTCTCACTCTCTTTCCCTCTAGAAAGAAATTAGAAATTAGAACAAATAAATCATTGGCAATTTTGTTAAATCTTGAGTTGCATTTTGCACCTTGTTTCTACCTATCACAAAAGTAAATTCATGAAAAATTCAAACTGCATGAAAACTTTATAGATGCCTTCTAAACTAAATTTTTTTTGAAAATTTTATACATACTGTTTTGTAACCTTTTGAAATTTAATGCCTAATAAAAGTTTATTCTCCCATTAACAATTTTTCTACAGTAGTGGCTTTTGAACCTTTTTAGAAGTGAACTATTTTTTAAAATTTGAAATCTTAATGGTTATCTATTGCTGTGCAACAAATCACATTAAACTAAGTAGCTTACAGAAATTACAATCGTTTGTTCATTCACGAGTTGGCAGTTTCTTCAGGCTCAGCAAGGAAGAGGTCACCTCAGCTCCATGTGGCATCGGACAAAGTGGCTCAGCTGGGGCTGTAGGAGCCACTTACTCAGATGGCATCACTCAGGTGGGGTGCAAGTCACATAGGGCCCTGAAAGTCATTCAATGGAAGGACTTTGGCTTTTGCCCTTTGTGAGTTGAGATGGGAAGCCCCCGGAGGGCTCTGAGTGCACGTGTAACTTACATGCTCATGAGATTACCCGGGTTGCTGTGCCAGAAAAAGTAAAAGATGGACAGGCTGTCCAAGTGGGAGCAGGGCACCTATTGGGAAGCCACTGCCGTGACCCAGGTGACAGGTGTGGTGGCAGCCAGAGCAGGTGATAAGATGGATTGTGTTTGGACTAATATTCATCTATGCTTTCTTCTACTTATTTCATGGCATTATAAGGACACAGAAAGTGAGTGTTGCTGTAAGGCTTGAGTAGTTACCAACTACGCTAATATTCCTAGAACACCGAGTCTTCCTCTCTTGCTTTCACAGTGCAGGAAAACCATTGGGTGCTCCAACAGTACTGATTGACCTGAACAGTTGACTTAGCTCAGGTAAGATCTGAGTATCTGCTAATAAAGACCCTGGTCCTGGCCTCTGGTTGGGATGCGACACAAATGAACACTTGGCAATTTAGCTCCCTTCGAGGTCACGCCAGCTCTTCCCCAGCCAGGAGTCTCCCACCCCGGGGTACAGTGTATGCCTGCAGCAGGCAGAAGCTACACCTTCCCGAGACCTTCCCCTCACAGCTGTCCAGAGAGTTGCATCCTAACAGCCTCCATGCTGGTTGGAGTGATGTGGAGTGAGATTCCTAAGAACAGATCCAATTCTTGGAGGCCTCGGAGCCTGGCACATATCCTCCAGGGCTGCACTTGGCTTCTGTCTCTTCCCTTCTCCCCCTTGGGGGAGCCCCAGTATTCTGCAGCTGTTGCATCAGCCTGCTGCCCCGGCTGCCCCGAGGAACAGAACAAAAGCTGCGACTTGGTGACTATTCACATCTGTACTTCCCAAAAGCAAACAGAACAGATGCCCTTAGCAACGGGGCTCCCCAGCTCAGGGCAGGGGAAATGTGCCCTGAAGGGGGAAGTTTCCTTTCTAAGAGCTGACAGAGCCACTTAACGATGGCAAGGAACAACATGAAACAGAACATTAAACTTTGATGAACTGCAAAGCCTGGGAGGCTTAAGCTGCAAGTCAACAGAGATGTTCTAATCTGTACAAACACTCGGCATGCAAACTCTGGCACAGCTTTGGGCCTTATTTGGGTGGTGTTTTCCTCAGGAGAGAGGACGATGAAGGCAGAAAGAGATGCTGTGGTTTTCGCATGAACTCGGTGGTAGAGAGCGCTTCTTAGGAACTCTGCCTTGCCCAGTTCCTGTCCTCGGGCCTGTGCTGCCACCTGGCCTTCTGGGTCCTGCCCCCACTCTCAGGACCGGTCAGTCAGTCACTGAGTGCCCTGCTTGCTCCTGGTCTGCCTCACCTTCTCCCTTCTGAAGGCTTTTGGCCCAGAGCCCAGGGCGGAGTGAGACAGACCAGAGTTGGTGTAAGAACATTCCCTCGTGCACAACAGTTCTGAGAGCAAATTGAGTATCTGCTGAGGGCCAGACTCACGCTTCAAGGCCTGATCCTTTCATTTGATCCTCCCAGCATCCCCATGAGGCAGGTGGGATTTTGGGCCTTGTTTTACAGACAGGAAGATGGGGGCCCAAGGCAGAAAACAGTTACCCTGGGTCACCCAGGCAGTCGGTGGCAGAGCCAGGAGTCTTACTCCACGGGTGGATGCCCCACCATCATGCTGTAACTGCCTCGACACTCATTTTTGGAGTGGAAAGGGGAGAAAAACTGCTTAGAGACTTTAAGGAAAAAGAAGGCAGGGCTTGCCACCCCCGCATTATGATCTTCTCTGCCATCCTCAAATATTGCAAACACTTTTTTGTGGGGCAGAGTAGCACCTCAATTTGCATTTGAACATTCGCTGCTCTGTTGGACTTTATTTCTGGCTCCAGGGGCAACATGTGACCTAGACTTCTCTAATAGAAAAACGTGGGTGACTGTTGCACAGCCAAGTCATGCCAAGCAGAGACAAGGAGAGTTGAATGAGGGCTTTCGTTTGAGCCCATAGGGAACTGGTCTCCCCCTCTCTTCTCATCACATTGGTAGCCAGGGAGGACGGGGCCGTTGGCAGCCACTTTGCAACCATGAGCAGGAAAGCCCGTTGGAGAAAGGAGTTAACACGGGCAGTAGAGCCAGGCTGAGAGAGTGGCCCCAGAGCCTGACCTCATCTTGCGAGCATCCGAACCAAGCCATGTACTTTTCAGTTATGTGCGCTCATAAAATCTCATTGTTGCGATGTCATTTGGGGCAGATTTACTGTTACTTGTAACCAAAAGAATCCTAATGGCTACATTAAGCCTTCAGTAAATGTGTGCTTTGTGCCACAGCCTGGTCTGTAACTGAGCAATTAAGGCCCTTGTGTCTGCAGGGGGAACTCAGGAGCCGGGGAGAGCTGCAGCAGCCGGGGCTGGGGCTGTGGCTGGGCCAGGGCAACACTAGCAAACACTCATGTGGTCTTTTTACCAAGCTCTGCTACAGATGTTGCGGCTGATTGGAGAGAGATGAACCAAGCGACCCATGCTGTAATTTTTTCGACTGCAACCTCTGCAGGGTTAAGTGCTTTTATCCACGTTAGCTAATTTAAGTTACCGTTTCCTCCACTTTTGTGAAAGATGGGAACCGAAGGCACAGAGAGGTTGGAGAACATATCCAAGATCACACACCTCCCAAACTGGGAGTGTGGCGGTGCTGGGCTCCGAGGGCAGCCGTCCGGTTCTGGGCACCCTGCCCCACTGCTCTCACATCCTCCAGCAGGGAGCAGAGGCGCCAAGTGATTTGTTCGTAGGCAGTGTGGATGTCAGAGAGACACCAATCGGATGCTGCTCATATACACCCAGGCTGGGGACTGAACCTGCGACTCAGGCATGTGCCCTGATGGGAAATCAAACCAGTGACCTTTTGCTTTACGGGGTGACGCCCAACCCAATGAGTCACACAGGTCAGGTCCACAGAGTCGCTATTTTTAAACAACTGTTGTGTTTAACTTTTTAAAATGAAATACAGAAATATGAGTGGAAATTCGAGGGAATTGGTTAAGGAAATTCTGAGCTGCTCAAGTCGCGAGACAAAGATGGTCACCCCTGCAGCTTTCCCTCAGACTCATTGATGGGCCCACGGCACTGAGAGGAACAGAAAACAGGGGGCTGCACACAGGCGCCCACTAGGCCTTCCTGATCTCAGAGGGAGCCTCCTCCACAGCTGCAGGGAGGCCTTGGCCCAGGCCCGGGGGACCTGCCTCACTGCATCCCATCCTGGGTCTCCAGCCAGGAGAGGCTGAGTGTTGAAGGATCAGAGAGAGGCAAGCACTGGGCTCCCGCTTTGCTCACAGATACTTGCCCATGCCAGACCCTCACCGAATCCCAGCCCCCTATCTCCCCGGTAACCCAAACCTGCCTTGTGTTGAGTTTAGCTGCGGGCTGGGCACTCTCCTAAGCACTTAGCATGCACTTATTCATCAAAACAATCTTATAAGAGAGGAATTATTATTCCCATTCTCCAGATGAGAAACGGAATCTCCAAGAGATTCTTTGAAGGCGCATCACCGGTGTGTGTTGGATCTGGAGACTTGGGGTTGGTGGTCGACCCAGTGTGGACATGCCCCTCGGGGAGTGACCGCCTCTGTGACTCCCTGTTGCTGTGATGGCTGCCCTTCTCTCGGAACCTCAGGTGCTGGCAGTAGCCCGAGTGAACCCTGAGCTTGCCTAGCCCTTGGGACTTCCTGGCTTATTGATTATTACTCTGTCATCCCTCAGGCCTACCTCCCTCCCCCATCCTGGGTTCAGAACAATCTCAGGTGGTCCTACTCACCTCCAGCTTCTCGCCTGGCACTTCAAGGAGCCACTCAGCCTCACTTTTTGTCTCAGACCCTGCTGCCAGCGGAGGCTGTGCTGTGCACTTGGTTGCTCTTACTGGTGCTTTCAGGCTGGTGAACTTGGCCCTCGGGCTCCATCTCATCTCGTCCTTGGGGTAAGGTTGGGGCAGAGAGGGACAGGAGCAAGCAGGACTGTCTATGGGCTGCCCTTCTAGATCTGTGCAATGGCTCGTGGTGCTCCACATGGCTCCCTAACATGAGGTGGCCTCTGCCCCCAGCCCTGGAACTTACCCTGAACATGATGGCTTGTTCCTCTGGAAAGACTCAGGATTCCAGAGCAGTGATATTTACTTGGCTGTGTTTGGTGGGGATTAGGACTCTGGGCCAACTCTTGATTATCTGTGGGAGAAGGGAGAGGATGGAGCACTGACATTTCCAAGTAACCCTGGAACTTACTCTGGCCAAGAGCTCCAAGTGTCTCCTGTTGGACCTCTTTCCAGGGAAGCTACCAAGAAGTCCAATCTACAAACTTGGCTTTCAAATTCTCTCTGCTTTTCTTCCCCCCTCTTCTTTTCATTTTATTTTATTTTATTTATTTTATTTTATTTTTATTTGTGAGAGAGAGTCCCTCCAGCATTGGACAAAGAAATAGAGGAGCAGCAAGGAGACTGATGGAGCACAGTGCTCTGTGGTAAATAACAGAAAACCCAACTCAAACTTAAATAGTGAAAGCCATTTATTTACTTGTAAGCAAAAATCTGATGGTTGGAATGGCATCAGTTAAGGTTTGCTCCAGCAACTAACAGGTTCCCAGAGCCGCCGTATTTCTCTCCTTCTACCTCCCACAGTGTGTGCTTCACCCTTAGGTTTCGCATGGTAGTCCTGACAGTTTCCAACTCTTGCTTCAGGCTAGCAAATAGCTATGATGTGTCAGGCCCACACTTGCTGAGGGAAGATATCATGTCTTCTGGTAGCTCCTACACATGTTCAAGGACTATGACCTCCTCATGGGCTCAGACTGAGTTACATGCTTTTCCTTAAACCAATCATTGTGTCCAGTCAGAGGGTTTATTCTTATTGACTTAAGCTAGTTGAGCCCATCCCTGGAGGTGGGGTAGGGTCAACCTTATTCAACACGCATAGACTGAATGCCCCAAAGGGAAGTCAGGCTGCTGTTGGGAGGGGGAGGGGGCCTGGATGCTGGGAAGACAACAGGTCAATGTTCATCATACTTGGATGATCCATTGGCCATGATGATACACCCAGGTGGTGATAGTTATGCCTGACAATGAAATAGGGTACACAATTTCCAAAGCCCTGAAGCCCTTCTTCCTCTTGTCCTTTATTAGGTCCTCAGGAGAATTTGTGTGTCGACTGCAATGGGCATCCATGAGTTTCTGTTTCACAAATAAAGCAAGGAGGCTTGAAGAGGTACAGAGACTTCCTCAAGGGCACCAGCCATACCTGGAAGGACCTGAACCTGAACCTGAACCCATGCTCTTTCTCTCCAATGGGAAGCTAGCAGCTGGCAGAATGAGGTGAATTCACTGAACAGTGTCAACAGCTGCATTCTTGGAGATGGATCTGCTTGGAGCAAAGAAAGGTTCAGGCTTTACCACATGCTAGTTCAGATACAAGTCACTAGATGGAAGGAGTAGGACAAACAGAGAGCCTAAAATGGAGAGGGTGTGTATTAGGAATCAGGGTTCTCCTGAGGAACAGACCAATTGGAGGTTGATTGATTGATTGATGTTAGGAATTGGCTCAACATGGTTATGAAGCCCAAGAAGCCATCTGCAGGCTGGAGAAGCAGGAAAGCCAGAGGTGTAATTCAATCTGTCTCTGAAGGCCTGAGATTTGGAGGCTGCAAGTCCTGGTCTGAGTTCCAAAGCCCAAGAACCAGGAGCTCCAAAATCCAAGGTCAGGAGACGGTGCATATCCCCTCCAGAAGACAGGCAGTATTTGCTCTTCCTCTAATTTTTTTTTTGTCCTATTTGGACCCTTAAGGATAGGATGATGCTCAACCCCAATTGATGAAGTTGTTCTTTCTGATTCCGGTTCACACGCTAATTTTTTCCAGAAACACCTTCACAGACATCCCCTGGCATAATGTTTTACCAGCCGCCTGTCATCCCTTAGCCCAGTCAAGCTGACACTTAGGATGAACCATCACAGGGGGTCAGAAGACAAGCACTAATGTCACAGGGACAAAATCTGCCCCAATTTCCTTCCGCTGCAGAAGGTAAAGCTAGGATGGGAAAAGATCCAGGGCCTTGTGCAAAGAGAGAGACTGTCAGGGGAATCCCAAAGTCTGTGCCTTCTCTGGCCTCTGGCCTCCCCAGTCTCTCAGACACTCTCTTCTTTCCTACCCGCTTCTCCAACCGCTCATATGGGGAACCCTTGGCTCGGTAACCTAACGCTGAGGCCATTGAAGGCAAGGGATGGATCTCCCTTTCGCTTCTCTTATCTCCCATCTGTCCTCCTTCTGGGGGACAGAGAGGCTTGTTTTTTTCCAGCAGTTTGTCTAGTTCTAGAAGTGATTCATGATGATGTTTACATGATACAGAGATTTAAGTTTGATGTCCACCACTGATTGGCTGAGTGAACTTGAACAAATGACTAGGTTTCTGAGCTTTCTCATCTATAAAATGAGAGGATGCTACTTCAAGACCCTTTAGTCATTGGGGTAGGGCAAATAAATTAGACATGCTAAGTGCTCAGTGGATAGATTAACACGTGAAAGGTGCTTAGAGTAGTGCCTGGCCAAAGATGCATTGTAAAAAAGAAAGCTACCGATGATGATAATGATGATGTTGATGATGTTTCTTACTTTTTAAAATTTTATTGATTATGCTATTACAGTTGTCCTGATCTTCACCCTTTCTGCCCAGCACCCCACTTCTCTCCAGCAATTCTCCCCTTTAGTTCATGTCCGTGGGTTGTGCATGTGAGTTCTTTGGCTTCTCCATTTCCTAGGCTATTCTTAACTTCCCCATGTCTACTTTGTTCCTACAAAATATGCTTCTTAATCTCTGCACCATTTCCCCATTCTCCCCCTTCTGCCTCCCCACTGATAACCCTCCAAATGATCTCCATATCTATGATTCTGTTCCTGTTCTGGTTGTTTGCTTAGTTAGTTAGTTAGTTAGTTAGTCAGTCAGTTAGTTAGTTAGTTTTATATTCAGTTGTTGATAGTTGTTGCCTTTTTAATGTTCATGGTTTTGATTTTCTTCTTTTTCTTAAATAAGTCCCTTTAACATTTCCTGTAATGATGGGTAGGTGGTGATGAACTTTTTTAGCTTTTCCTTGTCTGGGAAGCACCTCATCTGCCCTTCCATTCTAAATGATAGCTTTGTTGGAGAGTGTAATCTAGGTTGTAGGTCCTTGTTTTTCATCACTTTGAATATTTCTTGCCAGTCCCTTCTTGCCTGCAAAGTTTCTTTTGAGAAATCCACTGATAGTCTTATAGGAACTTCTTTATAGGTAACTCTCTGTTTTTCTCTTGCTGTTTTTAACATTCTCTCTTTATCGTTAACCATTGGCATTTTAATTATGATGTGTCTTGGTGTGGTCTTCATTGGGTCCAACTTGTTTGGAACTCTTTGTAGTTCCTGTACTTGTATGTCTATTTCCTTCACCAAATTAAGGAAGTTTTCTTTCACTATTTTTTCAAATAGGTTTTCAATTTCTTGCTCTTCCTCTTCTCTTTCTGGCATCCCTATGCTTTGGATGCTGGCATGTCTGGAGATGTTCCAGAGGTTCCTAAACCTCTCCTCATTTTTTTTGAATTTGTGTTTCTTCTGTTCTGGTCGAATGTTTATCTCTTCCTTATGTTCCAAATCATTGGTCTGAGTCCCAGCTTCCTTCCCTTTTCTGTTAGTTTCCTGTGGATTATTCTTTATTTCACTTAGTGTAACCTTTCTTTCTTCCTCTATTTTTTCCCATACTCAAGGAATTCTCTGAGCATCCTGATAACCAGTGTTTCGAACTCTACATCTGATAGATTGGTTATCCCCATTTTGCTTAGTTTTTTTTTTGGGGGGGGGTGTTGTTCTGTTCTTTCATTTGTGCCATATTTTTTTGTCTCCTCAATTTAGCAGCCTCCCTGTGTTTGTTTCTGTATATGAGGTAGAGCTGATTTTACTCCCTGTCTTACTAGCATGGCCTATGTAGAAAAGGCACCTGTAAATTGTGTGGGGCAGAGCTTTAGGTAATCATCAGAGCAGGGCACCCACTTTGTGGCTGTGGTGGGGGGCAGGCTTGGAGAGGGCACTATGCTACCACCTGGCTTCTGATGGGTTGCCTGGTGCTTGCCCTGTTTCCAGTCACTTCACCCCTTTTCTGTGTGCAACTGACACCCTACCAGCTGCTTCCCCAGTGGTGAATCCTGGAGTGAGTGGTTTTGCCTAAGTTCTAAGACTGTTCTGTCCCCTTAAGTGGTGAAAATCTGACAGTTTCTTCTGCTGCCCCAACCCCCACTGGTTTTTATTGCCAGAGGTAACCAAGGATTTACCTTTCTGGTGCTGGAAACCTGGGCTTTGCAGTCTGGCCTGGGGCTGGGATTGCTCGCTCCTAAGGTATCCCTCACATCTGTTCCACTGCCCCTGCTGCTGCCACCCTTGCCACTGCTACCTTTCCATGCCACACCACCTCTCTGCCTGTCTCCACAACTGTGCCCCTCCCACCTGTCTGGATAAATGTGTCTTCTTTAAATCCTTGGTTGTCAGAATTCCATACAGCTTGATTTTCTGAACGTTCTGGGTGTTAGTAGCCTGACAACATCTCAGCTTTTGAGATCTGGTTATAATTCTTTCTTTGTTTGCACGAGAAGGTTAAGTATGTCTACCGACTCCTCCATCTTGACTGGAAGTCTTGATGATATTTCTAAGTGCCCATTATGACTGATTTTTTTCCCACCGAAATAACTAAATTTCTGACATGCCTGACCCCCACCAGGGTGCCACCAGTGACAATTCAGAGTGGAGGCATGCCCTGGGGAGCAGGCTGTTTTCATTCACTGTTTACTACTATCGTGGGCCATTGCTTCCCCCACAGCTCCTTGCTTCTGGGCACTTGAGAGGGATTCCCCTCCAATTTCCTCACCATGGTAGCAGGTGTGGAGGCTGGGAGTATGGATATCAACAGGGGAGGACTTGTGGGGCAGGTCTCAGTACAGTGTGTGGGGTGCATTTGGTCGGAATGCAGAGGTGAGAGAAGAGGAACAGGAGGCTGGATGATAGCATCTTGGGAAAGAAGGGATTTTTAGCTTCCTGGATTGTGAAGGTGGGTCTCTATCTGACTTTCCTCCCTAAGCAGAGCTGCCAGGTATGGCCCTGGAGGGGGCACGCTTACCACAACTGGGCTGACCTTTTCAGGTCCGATAGCTTGGCCAAGGTGCTTCTCCGCCAGAGGTTGATGCAACCTTTGTGCATGAGCTGTGAAGATCAGAATGCCATTGCCTTCACTGTGCTGAGGCTCCCTCCTTGCAGCTGAACTCAGCTCCTCCTTCTTAAGTACCCAGCAGAGTCTCTTAGGTTTCTGCTGAAGAGGACTGTTATAGACTGCACATTTGTGTCCACCTCCCCAAATTCCTATGTTGAAAGCTAATTCCAATATGAGAGTTTTGGAGGTGAGGTTTTGGGTGGTGACTAGTCCATGAGGCTGCAGCCCTCATGAATTGGATTAGTGCCCTTATAGAGACTCTAGGGAATGCCTTCAACCTTTCTACACACATCTGAATTCTGACGTGTCTGATTCTAAAGCTCTGCTGTCCCATGACTTTGAGACTGAAAATAAATGGACTCTAATAGCTGGGTTTTGATTTCAGACACTTAGTTAGGTTTTAGGGTGAGAAGAGGGCCTTCCCTGGGCACCCTCAAACTATACCAGGGTTTTCACCTATGCTACTGCTTATAATATATAGCTACTACACATGAAGCTAATGTATAAACTCATTCAACTTCAGGGTAGGGAAGAGTCTGGGTAACTCCAGGCTGACAGCCCCTGGTGGAGGAATAGGGTAGAGAATTCCTCTTTTCCTTTTCCTCACTTTAGCATTATTATTCTAAGATAATAAGGCAATGAGGTGGAGTGGAAGCTGGACCAGACCCAGAGCCTGAAAATGGGCATCCTAAGCCAGCAATATCACTTACTAGATGGTGGGTAACAGGTCCCTTAAACTCTGAGCCCCAGTTTTTTCACTTGTAAGATGAGATGATGTGAACTCAACCAGTGCCCTCGGATGTGGTGAGAGGATCAGAGGGTCAGATGTACGTGAATATAGAAAGTAAAGGGCTCTACAGCTCTGTTGATGTGGGTGACCTGCAGGGTTGGTTGATGTATGTGTAAAGAAGCAGCTTGGCCCGTGAAAAGGATACCTGGGTCACGCAGAGAAAGCTTTTAGCTCAGGTAGGCACCTCTGGTGTCCCTAAGGTGGGACTGAGCTTGGCTGTAACCTGAAAGGGGAAAGTGTTGGGAGGTTTGGGTGCCACAGGAATTGGGGCTCCAGGCATGGATTGCTCAAAGCTTTCCTGCTGCAAAGGAAGGCAGAACTACCAGTGATAACAGTAAAATCAGCCCGGAACGTGGCAGGACAGAGCACATACACTCAGAAGGGCAGAAACAGGCCTTTCAGTTGAGAATGGGGTGTTTGGGGGTATAATTATGCGCAGTTTTTGGTTGTTAAGTAAGAGTCCCACCTCTTCTTTCATCAGAAGTAGGGATGGGCGACAATATTTTGAGAATCTAGGAGAAGCAGAAATCAGGCCCAAGAAAAAGAAGTTTCTTATACCTAAGAAAAAGGCTTTTTGTTTTGTGTTTAAAACAGCATTTTGCTGAAAATCTTTGCTTCTAAAACCATCAGGATAAGTCAGTCCTCTGAAAGTATAGACAGGAAAAAGCCCAGGGCTCCCAGGAACAAAAAGATTGTGAGGCCCTGAGGCCAAGAGAGACCGGAGGACAGGGTGAGGAGAGGTGGTCGGCGTGGCTCCAGTCTGCACTGCCAAGGGTGGGTCCACCAGAGGCCTGAGACCTGCCCTACTGGGCAGGTGGTCCATGTGAAAGAGCCTCATTGAGGCGCAGGGGCCAAGAGCAGCTTCAGAAGGAGGTGCAGCTGGGCATGGTCTGTGGGTGGATGAGCCCACACAAATTGTACTCAAGGTAGAAAAGGTATAAAAGAGATTATTCCGTGCTTCATGCTAGGGGGAAGTGCATCTGCTGAGTTTCTCAAAGTGGGGTCCAAGTGTTCTTGAGCACTGCCAGTGAATCTTGGGGGTCCACAGATTTTCTATGAGGATATTTAATTTTGTGTTTTCATACTGATGCAAACCTGAAAAAAATAAATAGAAGTTAGTCAGTCCAAGCATATTCTGGGTCATCTGCATTTGTGGCCTTCTATTTTTTCTTTTCTTTCCCTTTCTTTCCCGTTCTCTTCCCTTCCCCTCCCTTCCCCTCCCCCCCTTCCCCTCCCTTCCCTTCCCTGTGGCATCCACTCACAGAAGGAACCCATTGCGTATGGTGACCTGGTTTCCTTACACTGGTATTTATGCTCACATCACAGTGCTGACAGGAAGCCTGTTGAGGCCAGGACAGCTGCACGAGTTGTGAAAATGTGGACATAATTCAAGCTAGTTGGTAAATAACTCTGAGCCTCCTAAGTTTCACCACCCTGCACCTCTCTGTCTTGAGATGTCCTCCAAAGGCCGCCCTCAACCACCCCAGGATGTAACAGCTATCAGAGGTGAGAGGAGAGGAGAGTGTAGTCATTTCCTGCGATGGCTGTAACAAATGACCACAAACGGGTGGTTTAAAATATCAGAAATTTATTCTCTCACAGTCTGGGTGCCAGAAGTCTGAAATCAGTTTCACTGGGGTCAAAACCAAGGTGTAAACACAGCTGTGCCTCTGTCCGCAGCAAACCGCCCTTGGCCTTTCTTTTATAAGAACACTTGTGTTTGCACTAGTGTGGCCCAGGGTAACCTAGCCATCTCAAGGTCCTTAATCTAATCACTTCTGCAAAGAATGCTTTTCTTTATAAAGTGACATTACAGGTTCCGAGGATTAAGATCTGACATTGTTGGGAGCTCTTATCCCACCTACTACAGGGGGTTTGCACGACCCTGTTCCAGAGGTCACGCCAGCATCCCTGTGGATGGTGGCCTGAGTCTGTGTGTGTGTGTGTGTGAGAGAGAAACAATTTTCTGTGCACAGTACTTACTTTAACATCATGTGGGCTCTTTGATATTTTCTTGATCATTTTTTAAAAAGCGGGGAAGGGGCTTGCTGCAACTCAATACATTTATTTCATGACCCCTTATTAGGTTTTTCATCCAGTTTGAAAAACACTCGCCTTAAAACCTAGTAACCTCGGAGTGCCACAACCTTTCACTGCTTGTATTTGTGTTTTTCTCACAATGGCACTCAACCTAAATTATCACAAACTAATGAGAATAGAAGAGAAAACTTTAACATGTAAATAGTGTAGTATGACACTGGGATAAAAATGGATGTATAGCCCAATGAACAGAATAGAGAGCCCATAAATAAACCCAAGCCCATGTGGTCAACAAATTTTTGAGAAGGGTGCCAAGAATATGTTAGTGGGGAAAGGATGGTCTATTCAGTGAGCGGTGCTGGGAAAACTGGATATCTAAATGCAGAAGAATGAAACTAAATCTTTGTCTTCTACCATACACAAAAATCAATTCAAAATAAATATAGACTAAACTGAAAACCATAAAACTTCTAGAATAAAACAGAGAAAAAGCCCCTTAACACTGCCCTTCATGAAGACTTTTTTGGACGTGACACCAAAAGCCCAGGCAACACAAGCAAAAAGAAGTAGGACTCCATCCAGCTAAAAAGCTTCTGCACAGCAACGGAAACCATCAACGAAGTGCACAGGCAGCCTACAGATGGGGAGGGAATATTTGCAAACCATATCTGGTAAGAGATTCTAAAATATATGTCTCAAATGTATAAGAAGCTCATACAACTCATCAGCAAAAACAACAACAAAACCCCAACCTGATTAAAAAATAGACAACGCACTTGAATAGACATTTTTCCCTCCAAAAGAGATAAAAATGACAAACAGGTATGTGCAAAGGTACTCAGTATAATTAGGGAAATGCAAAACAGAACCACAGCGAGATTGCACTTCACGCTTGTTGGGATGATTATTATCAAAACCTGGAACATACCAAGTGTTGGCAAGGACGTGGAGAAAAGGTAGTCCTGGTTCACTGTTGGGATTGTAAACTGGCTCGGCCGTTATTGAAAACGGTACAACGTTTCCTCAGGAAACTACCAGATGATCCAGCAATTGATCCTCTCAGTATGAACCCGAAGAAAGTAAAATTAGTAGCTCAAGGAGAATCTGTGTTCCCATGTTTGTTGCAGTATTATTCACAATAGCCAAGACGAAGAAAGAACCTAAGTGTCTACTAATGGATGATGATATTATGATGTAATACATGCAATAGCAAATCACTTGGCTTTAGAAATGAGATCCTGCCATTTGCAACAACGTGGATGAACCTGGAAGACACAATACCAAGTGAAATAAGCCACACACAGAAAGGAAAAATAAAACCCCCTGCATGATCTCACATATAGGCAGAAACTTTAAAAGTCAGAAACCCAGAAGCAGAGAATGGAATGAGGGTTACCAAGGGTGGGAGGGTGTGGGGAATGGGGAAACTTTGGTCATGG
The DNA here is from genome assembly GCA_004024845.1 of Tonatia bakeri. Taxonomy (NCBI): domain Eukaryota; kingdom Metazoa; phylum Chordata; class Mammalia; order Chiroptera; family Phyllostomidae; genus Tonatia; species Tonatia bakeri. Next base: position 138,108 of record PVIA01003820.1, read on the forward strand.
AGCACAAAGTTAGACTTACATAGGATGAATAAGTCTAGATATCTAACCTACAGCATGATGACTATAGTTAATAATGCAGTACTGAGTACTGGAAATGTGGTAGTTACGTGAAAGGAAGATATGTTAATTAGCTTGCCTGTAGTAATCATTTCACTGTGGATAAGATATCAAACCATCATGGTGTATACCTAAAGTATATACAACTTTTATTTTAAAATATGTACACGATGTGTTTATCACACATAAGCAAAGGTGAGTTGGTGTGGCGGAACAAATGAAGACTGGACAGTAGCTGGGCTGGCAAAAAGGATGGGAGGACTGAGTCCTCCTGTGGTACACAGTGGCACGGGCACACCCAACTCAAAGGAGCCCACGCCATGGCAGCCCATACCCGTCCCATTCTGTGCAGAAATGTAACGCCAGCAATTTAAGACAGCATCATCTACGACAGCACACTAATATTTTGTAGTGTTGTTTGTACTGCACTTGTAAGATTGTTCCGGTCATATATATATATATATATATATATATATATATATATGAGAGTTGTAAACATAAGGAATGTTTAAAACCTATTTTTATATTTGCACATGTTCAGGTGATATAAAAAGAAAAATAATTTACGTCAATCATAGCAGAGCGATGGTGGTGGGGAAGCTGCAAGGATTTTTTTCTTCTGATAAAGGGAGTAAAACTCTATTTAAGTTTCAGAAACATTTTTCTACTGCAGGGGGTGTAACAGGATACACGAGTGGGAAAATCCAAGGACGAAAGTAGTGAGAAAAAGAACATGAACAGCGGCAGGACTTACTGATGCCACCGTTTCAACAGAGACCTTAAACTTGAAAAATAAAGATTGAATCTAGGCAGGGAAACCTGAGGAACAGATTCAACATGCATGTTTCTAGAATGTTGAGAGTTGTTCCTACCAAAAGAAGCGGACAAATATGTAGTCCATCTAGGAGGATGGCGCAAACACGGACCAACAGGGAGAGTGTACCTCCGTGACTTAAAGTTGGAAGACTTAACCACCCTCTAGTGAGAAGGACGGGCAGCAAGTGCACACAGCCTGTGTATTCTGTCTGTTGAGGTGAGCCACGTGGGGCCTAAGTTACCTGTTAGGTGTAAGTTTAGATTTGCTTTGATTCTTTTTCATGATTCCTCTGCCTCAAATATTTTTAAGAACTTCGTGTGATGCCCGTAGAAACCCTCCATGCTAGGTAGACCGCACTGAGGCCAGGTAGGGAACACCTGTCGGTGAACAGACCGGTTGGCACCACGCAGCTGCTGCTGAGTCCTCCACAGCTCCGTTCTGAGACTGCGCTGACTTGAGTATTCCTAGGTCACCTGGTTATATTCAATCCATGTCATTCTCTAAGTGTTGAAAGGGACAGAAAGTTCACTAAAACCCAACCTCTTGGTTTTCAGAAGAGAAACATGAGATTCCAAAGTGTAAGCGCCTTGGTCAAGGTCACTGGAGTGCGCCGTGGAGCAGAGACGCTAACTCCAGAGTCCTGACTTCCAGCTCAGACTTCTTCCCATGTCAACAGCACTCATTTTATTTAATGTTTATGCCTTAGGAAATATCTGCTGTGTCAAATACAAGCACAAAACCAATGTGTGGTCACTCTCAGGCACTTACAGGGTCCACATATTCATTTCATATTTTTGTGGATTCCCCCCCTCCCCCAAGTTTTGGAGGAATCTTTAATGGCCTGGGAAGAGTTCACAGTACAGTAGTAAGCAATGAAGAAGAATACGCAACTGCAGGTGTCATTATCCCAACTGGACTAAAAAATAGGACAGACTTACCTGTAGTGGGTTTTTGTTTTTCTGCTTTCAGGGTGACAGTATGGTCCAAGATTTTATTCAAGAACTGTGGGGGAATACATAGGGTGGGGCAAAAGTAGGTTTACAGTTGTGAGTATGCCAAACGGAGTTTATTCTTCTTTTCATTGCATGCTGCTGAATACAGATGTTCCGAGGCCCCTTTGAAATGATGCACCACAGTCTAGACAGGGAAGCAGAGCATGTATTTGAGGTCCCCATTCCGGCCACTCACTGGTTATTAATTCACTTTCTTTTATCTGAGCCTCCATTTCCTTGTCTATAAAATGAGATAGCAATGACTCGCTGGCTCCCTCACTGGACTAAAATGAAGATGAACGAAAAGAATTCAGTGTCAATAAATGAAACCTCATTTCCAGACATCACCTCAGAAGGTGTCACTTAAGTCATCACAGCACAGGTTCTGTAGTGATTGAGGCGGAGGGGACGCCTGGGCGCAAATCGACTGAGCGATGTGTGATTTCGGGTGCAGCCACGTCACCCCTGCTTCGCTTAGATTTCTTCATGTGGAAAATAAGATAATGATAGTATCTATATTACAGGGTTTTGTATGAGAACTATATGAACTAATTCCTACAAACTACTGTTTGGCGCATAGTAATGCTTGATAACTGTGAGCTAATATCTTGCAAACTTGCTGGATGGTGACATCTTCTTCATGGTTGTGTTGTGTGATGCTTTAAAAGTCAGCAAACTCTAGTGCCTCTGGAAACTGTAGATGGAACTTCCACACGTCTCCTGGGAATCCTTCCATTCTTAGTGCTGAAATAGGCAGCCAAATTGGCAGCTAAACCCACCCGTAGCCTACCCCCCCAAGGCCTAGCTGACATCAGTGGGAGCCCCGCACTGTGAGGAGGGACCAGCATTTGCACTGACCTGGCTGCTGCTGTTGACTGAAGAACAGCAGGGGCCCCAGGCCATGCCACCCCTTGCGGGGATCCTGGCAGAGCACACAGTCAAACAGGATCAGGGTGGGGCAAGACTTGGCCCAGAGAACTCACTGGCACTAGCTCACTAAAGGTGGGAACAGGGAGTGCCCCAGATGATTCAATGGGTGGCAGGTTTCCCTCTGAGCAGCTGCCAAAAATGCCTCCCAGGCACCTGGTTGAGAGGCAGGGAGTGCAGGGGTGGCTGGAAGGCCAGCTCCTCCAGGGCCGCTCCAGCTCCCTTCTCCCCTCTGGGCCTGTGCACACTTGGCTCTCTCTGCCTGGAGTGTCTCTCTCTACTGACCTGCCCAGCACAACCCTACTCCCCAGCTCATCCTTCTTGTCCTCATTCAGGTCTTTGGGGAAGCTTTCTGGGCTCTACTAGGCAGACTTGTGCTTTTCACAGTACACAAACTGTATAAACATATATTTTATCCACTAGATACTTAAATACTCCATCTTCTATACAGTTGACCCTTGAACAACATAGATGTGAACTGTGCGTTCACTTATACATGGGTTTTCTTAACATTTTTTCCCTCTGGCTTATCATATTGTAAGAATACAGTATATAATATTGATACATATAACAAAAAATATGTGTTAGTTAACTTTATGTTATCAGCAAGACTTCTGGTTAAGTTTTTGAGGAGTCAAAAGTTCTTTGCAAATTTTCAACTGCACAGAGTTTGGCGCTTGTAACCCCCATGTTGTTCAAGGGCTAACGTATTGATATCTGATATGCTCCTTCTAGTAAGGCACGTTACCAATGTTTATCGGTATATGGTCAAGCCATTTAGAATGCCCACCAATAGGATTTACTCAGCCTTGCCCACAGACCCAGTCAGAGGGATGAATCTTGAAGGATGTGTTTCCACCCTGCGATTATGTTTCCAGTCATAGCCGAGTAAACAAGGGAGCTAGTCTCCAGGTGGTGAGTGACCTGTGGTGTGGGTCAGGTCAGGTCAGATTCTCACGGCCAGGGATCTGAATTGGGAAGGACCTCAGCAATGAGCAGTAGGAACTCAAGCTGAAAGTAGGACCTACAGAGAACCCGATGTAGTGGATGCTGTGATGTGCTGTCTGGGTCCCATTCAGGAATGAAGGGTTTATTTCCCCTTCTGCTGGGAGTGTGCCCGTGACAGCCCTCAGGTGTCAGCTCTCTTTGGGAATGTCTCTATTGAAGACAGTGCCTGCCTCCTACCTAAGATTCCCAGGAAGCTCATATCTTGGGATATGGTTGACCCCAAAGCAGGGTCAACCTCAGGAAAAATTTGAAATACCATCATAGCTTCCAAGTTACTTTGTGTAGTTGGCCAGGGCCTTTGCAAATACTAGGGGTCACCAATCATCCTGGTTTGCCTGGGATAGAGTGAGTTCAGGGACCTTTCAGGGCTAAACCCTGGGAAGTCCCAGACTAACCCGGACAAGTTGTTCATGCAAGGCCAGGCTGCCCTGCAGCTCAACTTCTCTGTCCACCCAGTTCTATCAACTTCTTTCCCCTTCCCCCGGTGGCATGCCCTGATAAACCTCCAGCCTGCTGATCTTCATCTCAGGACCTGCTTTCCAGGGGACCCAACATGTGACAGTGCAGAAGCTATGATGTGCAAGCTCAAGCTGTGAGGCATCAGAAACTCCAAGTAAGCGGAAACTGTAAGATGTGTTAAAGGGAGCCCAGAATTCACTCAAGGGACTGAAAGAAGCAGATATATTGGAGACAGTATTCATGTCAAGAGGGGCTCCTGAGCTGAGAGTCCTAGAATCACCTCAGGTCTCTAGTAAATAGATCTTTCTTTCTCAAAAATTTTATTTATTTATTTTTAGAGAGAGGGGAAGAGAAGGAGAAAGAGAGGGAGAGAAACATCAATGTCTGGTTGCCCCAACTGGGGACCTGGCCCACAACCCAGGCGTGTGCCCTGACTGCAAATCAAACCAGCCACCCTTTGGTTCGCTGGCCAGCACTCAATCCATTGAGCTACACCAACCAGGGCTCATTCTTTCATAATTGTTATCACGAACTACAATACTTTGCTTATTGGTTTATTATTGTGTATTTATCTGAGCCTACAGTATTTGCTGTATATTTGATGATTGATTAGACCCAGACCTATCTGCTAGGCTCAAGCTACATGAAGATTCTCCTGTGATGATGTCTGATCGTAAATGTATGCATCTGCACTTCCCATATTGCTCACTGCATTCCTACAATAAATTCTCCACTTACTTGAGATGGTTAGGGCATATTTCTCATTTTGTATTTGAAAGGATAACATTTCTGCCTCATCAAGGGATTTCTTTGTTGGCCACAGCCAGACTCTGGAAATCTTAAGGAAAAGAAACAAACTCGCTGGAATGATGTTAGGGGTTCCCAAAATCAAAGACTGTTGGAAAATGGGCAAGAACAAGAGGATCTGCCACCAACATCATGATGGCTATAACCTATCTGGCTATAACCAAATAACCTTGTTGTTTGGCTTCCAGACCTGGACCCCGATATCCTTTTAGTAAATCACTCCCTCTGTTGAGAAATTGCCCATACTATGTGTTTGGCCTACAGAGAACCCGGTCATACCAAGGTCAAACCTCCAGTCATACAAAGGATCTCACACATTATTGAGACCCCAAGGCCCAGGAGAGCATCTGACCGGCTGGGCCTACTGGGCACCAGGTGTAGAAAAAGGAGAGGGGGAGGAGCATCTAGCCTCTGAGGCTTCTGTGCTGTGAGACAGCACTACCCATCCCAAACACATAGTATGGGCGATTTCTCAAAAGAGGGAGTGATTTACTAAAAGGACATTGGGGTCCAGGTCTGGAAGCCAAACAACAATGTATGTCCACTTCAGTGTCTATTTCCCTCCTAAGCTAAAAGCTTTTAAGGCAGGAATTATGAATTTTCATCTTGTCTTCCAAATGACTGGTGTCTGGCATTCAATAGGTACTTCATAAATGTTTTTTTAAGAAATTACAGATTAAATGATCTCCTTCACTCAAGGAATCAATACATATAGAAAGGTTGGTGCTTGCCCCTCAGGAATGCAAAGGTGGACACATAAAATAGCAATTCTTAAGTGCTTTAAAATGTAGAAGTGGGATTGAGGCATATAGGCAGTGTACATATACCGTCTGTGACAGGCACACCATCGCGGACAGGTGTGCCTCCAGCCATGCACTGAGTATGGGCATGGACTTGTGTCATTCTGTTGCTTCAGTTGTGTTGTTGTCATGAGTGGAATCCTCAGTCATCCTGTGATCCACCAAGAAAGTGCCTGCTGGTAACTAAAAAATAGGGACTGTTCTTCCCTGGTTCCCGATACCACTTTGATTGCCTTTTCTAGAGCAATCACATGAAAACCTGTCTTCCAGGGGAAGTTTAAGCAGCCTATTACTCAGAGGTTGCAAGGATATATTAACACTTTCCTAAGTTGGGGCTGTAGAAAATCAACTGTGCTTCTAGGCTGGCTCCTTCTTCTTCCCACCAAAGTGGGTGGGGAGTGTGCACTGCCCAGACCTCAGGATGTGCCACATGGGGCTCCAGATCCTGCCCCCCTGCCCCCACCCGCACAGATGCTCTGTCTTGTCTTAATGCTTCCTCTCCTTTCTCTTTCTTTATTCTCTCTTTCCTGAACTCTTTCCTCCTAAATGAGTCCTGACGTGCTCACTCCACCCCATTTTTCTGGGACATACTGTGCTTTTCTCAGAATTCACCAAGTCTCATATCCTCTTTTGTGTCTTACAGTTTTCCTCGTCCTGGAACCTGCCTGTGAGTCAAAGGCATAGCACAGGCTTCCATTTCTCCTGATAGTGGAGAAACTTGAACTTAGAGTCAAAAGCTAGAAGGGGTGGGAGTGTTTCTCACTCCTAATGACACTTGACTTTGTTACAAGCAGCTAACCCAAGATCTACATATCTTTCACTGCTGTAAGTCCTGCTGAAAAACCTCATGGTTAGACAAGATAGTCATGTCACCCCTGATGACATAGCGTTAATTTACTATCCTTAAAGGACATTTATCCACCTTCAGACTCTGAGTTAGATTGCAAAACCTGTTCTATCAATCTGACCGTGAAGGCCTCTGTCCTGGCACTTCTTCCCCGGGTTTGTTCCCAGCCTGTGGGATGGGGGCTGGGGGACAAGAAGGCTGTCCTCACACACACATGTGTATTCAAGTGAAAGACAGGAGGAAAGTTGTGGCAAAGGCAGCTAGCTGTCTCCTAATACATTTCCCCCTTTTCCATAGTAAAAACACACCTTAATTTTTAGCTAGCCGTACACTGCCCAGAATATAGTCTGCATTTTCCAGCCTCCTGTGCAGCTAGATATGGTCACATGACAAAATCCTGTCCAATGGAGTGAGTGAGAGTAATGCATGCCATTCCTGGCTGACATCCTTAAAGGGAAGGGCAGAGCTTTTCTTGTCCCCCATTCCCTCCCCTCACCCTCCCTTCCTGCTGGCTGGAGAGTGGGCATGGTAATACATTGAGGGGGAGCAGAGTTTGCCACCTAAAACATGCATCTTTGAGATATTGATTATTTAAAGTGATTATTTTTAAGAAACAAAAGACTCAGGAAAAATCCTTGATCTCCCGTCTTAGTGCCTAAAAGGAATTTAAGGCAGAGCACCTGCTCCAGGGAGGGAGGCATCATCATAGATAACTGGGGCTCAATCCAAACCAGTGTGAGAGAGACCGGGGGGAGCCCAGCCAGGCCCATTTGATCAAAGTCCTCTCTGTTTCGAAATAGCCCAACAAACATTTGTTTGCTAAATAGTAACTGTTTTCATCTCCTTCTAAATTACTCTACTTCCCTTTGAAGCTTTAGACACTACTTCCCCCTCCTTAGTCTAGAGCAACATATATAACTAATTTTGTTTTACTATCTTTGGAAGTTGTGTGTTTATGTAAATCCCCCATGTTCACATATTAGAAGTTGATTTTCTCCTGTTACACTGCCTTACATCATTTTAATTACTTGGCCAGCCAGAAGAACTAAGAGGAAAAGAAGAAACTTTTCCTGTGCCCACATAATCGTCTCAGCTCATGTGCGCAAGGGCAACATCCTAGGAGTGGTGGAGCATCAAGGCAGAAGGAGTCTGGGCCTCTGAAGGTGTCGCAGGGGAGTTGTTGTAGCAGCCCTTTACTCTTCATGCCGCTGAAACTGTTGCTGAAAAGGGAAATGCATTTCTAGTTTGTGTACGTCACTGTAGTTTTCAGCTTCTGCTAGATCAGCTGATCCTGTATCCTAGGGGTCAGTCAACCATGACTTGCAGGCCAAAGCTGGCCCACCACCCGTTTTTGTAAATACGGCTTCACTGGAACTCAGCTATACCCATTCATTCGTGTATTGTCTGTGGAGATAATGGCAGCTTGTAATGGAGACCAGATGGCACACAAAGCCAACAATATTTACTATCTGGATCTTTACAGCAAAAGTTGGCCAGCTCCTGCTCTATTCAATGAATTTATATTTATACCAAAATATTAATGATGGTTACCTCAGGATATTTTTCGGTCTCCTTATGTTTCTCTCATTTGATCACCCAATCTTTCTCCAAAACAAAAACAAATCTCTGCATGAAATGGGTAAATTTACTCTAGATTCCACCCTATATGAACCTACAATACCCACATTTTTATCGCCACTTTCTTCCCCGCCAGAAACATTTGAGCCACTCGCCAGCTCTTACAAAAATGCTGGATCTTGTGCTGCATCTAGTAGGATAACTCTGATTGCTTGTAGCCAAAATTCAACTTAATGGGGATAATTTATTGGCTCTTTCTCTCCACTCTTGGCTCTGCTCATCTCTAATAATCTGCTCCTTAAATGGGCTCTTTGTGCCCTGAAAATATGGCTGCTGGAAGGCTGGAGCTTGCATCCTTCTGGCTAATAATCCATAAGTGTGTCCACATATCAAATTTCATAGATAATTCTGCATGGCCTGCTTGAGTCAAAGTTTATGCTTGAACCTAGCATTGTATTTAGGAGAAGGGAGTGATTGATCAGGTTGGTGATGAAGCTCAAGGTCAACATGGAATGGATTTCTCTTAGGGAAGAGTGGTTTTCTTACCTAGAAAGGAACAAGGTGGAGTGGGGAGGAGCACAGGAGATTAAAGCACAACAACACAAAGGAAAGACAATAGATGCTCAACTTCGGGTTCTTGTGTACAGTTTTGTTTGCTTCTGGATGTGTGATGTTACATTTACTTAAAGGTTAATGTACATCTCTATTGTCTGATCTGGATGTTAATTGATTATGGTTGAAGTTACCATACCAAGCTCAGCACATCACAAAATCTATGTGAACTGTGAATCACATCCCTCCGACCTTTTTTTCTCCCTTTTAGCCAAGACTATAGTTTACAGAGTCTAAATGTCTGATTGAAAACTGAAATGTAGGCAACAGCCAGCTTTCTCTAAATAGCAGGGTGTAAAGAGGCAGAATCCTGCAGTAGGAGACAAAGGGTGGTATAAGCAGTTAGCAACATGGATTTGAGGCTCCGCTTCTTGGGTGGTCATGACAACTTATTTAGTGGGGCGGGGGGGTTGAGACTCAGTTTACCTTTCTTCAAAATGGGGATGATGAGCTTCTCTCTCATAATTATTTTGAGAATTAATTCTTCCCTGCCAGTTGGCTTTCAATTATTTGTCTCCACAGTTTGGCTCTGAAGTTCTTGACAACCCACAGAAGAGCATTTGGCAAGAGAAAATTCGTTGACGAAGTAAAATTTGGAGGTGAAATAGCAGGTGAACCAGCCAACTGGCCTCACATCCGTGGCATTACTGGATTAAATCTTTGCTCGTGACCATGGTGCTTGATGCTTCAGGTGAGTGCTTGGAAGCTATCATTTTCAGGAGGTTTTGAAAGGGCTCCCTGGAGGAAGTCAATCATTATGTTAAATTACTGCTTCAGTTACTACCCACTTTGGAAGATGGTAGGTGGTTTCTTCTTCTTCTTTTTTTTTTAAATTCATGTTCATTCATCTCAGTCTAATCACATAGGGACCCAGGGGAAGATAATAGCTGGGACATCTCAAGAATTCTAAATTACATTCTTGCTTTTAAACCACAGCACTTATGCCACACTTCAATCTGTCTGTGCCTCAACTGTATCATCTACAAAGTTGAGATGATACTCTTGTGTAACCTATTGGTTTAAGAAGCTCATATATGCCAATTAGGACACAAAGAGATGAGCCAGAACCTTCAAACAAGATGGTATCAAGCAATAAGGTACCAAGGTCAGGATGAAGGCAAACAGGTTACAGAAACTTTAAGACACCTACTGTTTAAACAGTATGAGAGGCCGTAAGCATTTATGCATTTCACTGAAGTGATATGGGGCAAGGCAGAGAGGACTAAATCTGTAGTTGAGAAGAAACTGGGCAGAGAAAGAGCTATTTCATGTCTGGATGTGCTATAGGAGGCTCTTCTGGACCATGGAGACAAATATTTACTCTGTTGCCCCAAGGGGGTTTACTGTAGGGGTGCTTAGCTAGTAAGAAAGCACAGAAGGTCAATAGCAGGTGAAGAGCCCGCCCAGTGGAAGGTTGCTCAGGACATCACGCCATGCCAGGTCACAGCAGCAGCCCTAGTGGTTCATTCCTCAGGTGATTCAGCTTTCCCTTTGTCGCTGCTACTTAACTGAATCTGCGTCTACTTCTCTCACTGACATCTGGCTCCCTCTACTTTCTGCTCAAGCTCGTGCTTCTTGCTCATTCACGGCTTCTGCCTTGTGACGTCTGCTTACTGGCAGCTCTGGTGGCTTCTTGGGTTCTCTTAAATGCTGGCTCTTCCAACTACTCTCTTTCTATGTGGCTTAAATTTAAACTTTCCTAGGAGAACCTGCCTATAAAACAGATGTCTATGGCTTAGGCATAAGGCCCTATCCAATCATTTGTAGCCAGCGTGGTTGGATCTTATTATCCGAAGCATGGTATCTTATGTATAAGCTATGAAGAGAAGGGTCTATCTATATAACACTCAGCTGTTTTAAAGCTTCATACCATCTCCAGTACATGAATATATCTAGTTCATCTCTGCTTTCATCACAAAAGAGTTAAGGCTGTTACACCGATAATGCCACTGTAGTGTATAGACATAGAGTAGACCATATGTGAGGTGCTGAAATGTTCTGTGGAAATGCAGGGAGAACAACGATTTAAAACCGGTGATTCAGAGTCTTCATGGGTGAAGTGAAAACAAAACGGAGCACTGGAGAAGGGATAGCATTTTGATAGAAAAGAGACAACGAGGCAAAGAAAAGCACCAACAAGAGTTTGGGGGTCATTGGTAACTCATCAGTCTGAGTAGGTTGGAGGCTTCCATGGGGGGCAGGGAGGGAGGGAGGGGATCTAAACCCAACACTTTAAATTCCATGCTAGAGAGTCTGAACTTTACTTATTGGCCTGACACTGGAGGAGTCATTAAAGGTTTCCAGTCTGGGCAGGGAAAGGGTTGGAGCTGTTTTTAGGAACAGTCTTCTGACAGCTGGGCATATAATAGGTTGGAGAGAGAAACAATGGAAGACAAAGGAGGTTATTATTGCCCCACCAGGGTGTGTCAGAAAATGAGATGAGATAATAGATGTGAAATGCCTCTCCAAGGTGGCAAATAACAGCCTGTGGTTATTGAGAGTTCACTATGTGCAGCTAGAGAATTTCCTAACAATGTTTTATTTAACCCAATGGTGATATTACAAGGTGTAATTAGTCTTATTTTACATACTGTGACACTGAGACTCACCAGGGTGGTAACCTGTTAAAGACCCCATGTTAGTGAGTGCTAGAGCTAGAATTTGTCCCCAGGTCTGGAAGACTGCAAAGGTTGTGCTGACTACTCCGGACTGCTTCCCAAAGTCATTGGCAACTGACTTAACGAAGGGGGAGAAGAAGAGCGGTGTCAAAGAGAGTGTCAAGTTTTCAAGAGTGGGTGATGGGAGGACCGCGGTGGTGCTGTGGATGGAAGTCAGATAAAGGAATACCTTGGTCTTGGGAGTTGGGAATTTAAGAGGAAATTTGGGGAAATGAGTAAGGCTGTGAGCTTATTTTGACCTTACCTTAAAGCAAAGTACACAAATCACTAAACAGCAGCAGAAAGTAGTGGACAGAGAGATCAGGAGACTCAGCATGACAGAAGTGAGCCAGTCAATTGCTCCATCTTTTTTCTTGCATTCAGACTAGCGTGAGTGACCACTCTGTTTGCCCCCTGTACCTCAGCCATGCTGCCCTACAATCTTGACTGATCTTCCACACCTGCCTGCTGGCATGGAACAATGTCAAGCTGTGGGCCCAGGCTACCCACTCTTCTAGAGGACAGCCTTGCCTACAGCCCTAGGGAGGAGGTGGCAGCCATGCTTCCACATGATTCCCACCCACTTGGCCACAGGTGACTGGAGAGGAGCCAAATCATGGATTGACCAATAATCCATGCCGCACCTGATGGGTGATTAATGCTGAAGGATGAGCTTCTTTCAAAAGGTTCCTTACTTCTTCACACAGATCAACATCTGGTGGGACTGTGTCTCTAATTCTCCAGACCTGTCTAACTACTGACTAAACAGTCGATGTTTTAACAGCAGGGCTGAATCCTGCCGGGTCCTATGTATCATTCCATCTTCCAGATCCAGCACAGGGTCTGTCCCAATGAGACAATGAGTAAATACAAACGGATAAGTGTATATTAAGTCTTAGCTGTGGACATGGCTTTGGCTTAAATCAGGACATAGAATTGTGTATAGTTGTTTGTACTTTTACTATTCAGCTAAATAGTTTATTTTATGAAGTTATCGCAGTCATTTCCATGTCTATCTCCCCTAATAATTATCATAAATGCTATAATACCAGACACTTTCCCGAGTGCTTTGTGTGCATTAGATTGTTCCTTTACTTCCTCACAGCAATGTCAAGCATTACTCTCCTTATAATGTGAAGTCAGTCTGACTCATCTCTCTTACGTAATACTCGTCACCTAGCAGGTGATTGATCAGTATATGTGTACTATTGGGTTGGATTCTCTGTCCCCAACTTGGCCAACACGTGCTACAGTGTTTCATATTCTATTTTACATCATGTGCACTACAGAGGGGTCTAATGTTGGTAGGTATAGAGAGATAGTACTGGGAGGATTGTCAGAATTTGAGGTCCCACAGGGCAGTCTAGTAAGGTATCTGGGGTCAGAAACACCAGGGTGAGTCGGCGGGGCTGCAGGAAACTGCATGCACTGTTTTGTGATTATGGAAGATGGTTGGCAAGAAGGGGAGTGGGGCGGTCGTGTGGGCGTGAGTGCTGGGGGAACCTCACGGAGGACTCTCCCCACTTGGGAGGCCACCTTGCTCTCTGGAGTGGGGAGTGGGGAGTGTGGGGGTGAGTGCTGGGGGAACCTCACGGAGGGCTCTCCCCACTTGGAAGGCTACCTTGCTCTCTGGAGCAATGGGAGCAGCTCCTCATTTCAAGATATCAACGTTTCTGCCTCGATTGGCATTTAGCGGGTGTTACAAATCCAGTAGTTAATTTTTGGCTAACTTTTTCTCTGAAAATGTGGTATTTTTTTTCTGGAAAATGTTTGTGGCTTTCGATGTGTGGGAAGTTGGAGTTCTGGGTTAAAATCAAAGCTACTGTCATCCCAGGTGTACCTGGGTCTGGCTAATGCAAAGGCACGTTTGCAGTGCATTCCCTGGGCACATCCTGGGACCAAACTCATCTTGAGAGAAGGAACCCAAGGCCCAGATGTGGTCCACAGCAGGTGTCTTAGAGTCTGAACCGAGCACGCTGCGTCCCAGGGCCTGTGTCGCAGAATTCTTTCAGGTTCAGGCATGGGGATACTAGTAAGTCTTACCTAAGACCGGCCTATCCAGAACCTATGTGAGACCTGGAAGCCCAAGTCATATGAGCTCTGGGACCTGTATGTGCAGAGCGCCACTCAGGAGGAGCAGAGGTCTCTCCCTAGAAGAAAGTGCAGCACTTTCATGCCACTCTGAGCTTTTTGGGCAGCGTTGGCAGAGTGTGACCTCACAGGCAGCAGTCACCATGGGTAGTGGCATTGGCAAAAGCAGGAAGTCAATAACACAGTGGCTTTCTGGAACCCCATGTGGCCCGATCCTGTCTTTGCACTGTTTGCTCTGCCTTCTTGAGCATGAGAAACTTCTGCTGTGGTTCCTTCTAGGAATCCAGAGTTACAGAGAGAAAAACGGTGTACACCTCAGGGGAGCTGAGAGGACAGTCATACCAGATACTTCCAAAGGACTCCCAGAAACTGTCGGGGGCACTTTAAAGATAGAGGAGGCTAATAACATAGTCTCTTATGAAGATAAAGGGTCCTGCAATAACAGGTTGGAAAAAATTACAGAAATAGTGTGACCTATTTCCCTCAGACCAGAGCTCAGTCTCTGCGAGACTTGGCTTCCACACAGATTAGGATCAGGCAAGGTGTTCTTTGTCCAGCTGTTCAGAGCCTACCTGGCATTCCATATAACGAGGACAAGACGCAGGCAGCAATGGTGGACTGCTCTTCCAACGTCAGCCCTGCCCTTTTACTGGTTTGACAACCTGTCGGCTCAGCGCAGCCTGTCGATGTGGCCGAAGGAGTCAGTCTGTGAGAGCCTGCCGACACGAGTGGACGTGCGTTTTCAGTGCTGATAGCACAAACCAGAGATGTTGGATTGTAATACTATTGAATGAGAACTTGATGAAAATTTGGAATTTTGAACTAAAGGCTAATTTTGGTATGGTTTTATTTTGCAAAATTAAATTCGTCATGCCTGTTTATCTTTAACAGGCTATTTAAAAGGGACTCTATGCTGGAGTTTTTCAGAAGCCTCGAAAGCTGAGAACAGTATAACAATTGCCCAGTACGGCCTCATCGGAGCAAGGGGCCAGACCCCCAGGCCAAATACATTGAGAAACAACCAAGCTTCATCTGCCAGCTTTTGCCCAAGAGCCATATGCCTGGGCTATAGGAGAAGAAAGAGGTGAAGAGGTCGGGAGAAAAAGAATTCCATGAGGAGTATCATGGGGGTTCTGGTCATTTCCGTGCCCACTTCCTGCGGGTTGGGAAAGCAGTGTATTCCTGTCGTGTTGAGCCAGGGGAGAAGGGCTTTTGGAGAGCTGCTGTATAGATGGGTAAGAGTCTGCTGAAGCTCAGGGACCCAGGGACTGCTGTCTGACTCTCACAGGGCGAGTCCGAAGGCCAGACGCCGGGCTGAGCACCTTCTCTCTGACAGCAGCATGACGGTGGGGGGTGGTGTCTGAGCGGGCTGCACTGTTGGCGGTAGTGCACACCTGGGACGTGGGCCCTGAAGGAAACTGTCTTGGGGTTATCTTCAAAGCAAGCTTCTGTGGTCTTACAGTGCGGGGGTTCCTAGTTACAGATGGAGTACCCCTTCCCATCGGAGTAAGCAGGGAGGGATTTCAAAGACAGCGTAAGTGACTGACAGAAACTTTGGAACAAGTACTAAGTCAGGTCTTCTGGGAGCAAGTCTCAGAACCTCCCCCAGGGACAGAACTGCTGCTGGCCCTCTGCTGACTCCAGGCCTAGCTGTACCTGCCCTCACCCATGTCAGCGCATGATGCTATACCCACTGGTGCCCACCCTTCTGCTTTCTCATGTGACTACTTCCAGCATCTCATGCGGTGTCTTGGGTTAGCAGAACCTTTGTCACCTGTCCATGCCCTAGCACCATGGGAAATGGAAAATGTTGCATTATGAATTCTTCCTTGGAAAGCTGGGGCTCCTACTGTGGGAACTGGAAAAATGCAAGAGGGTATGCAAATGATAGTTGTCCACTCACCTTCATGGAAGGGTCAGCTGCTGGGAGTCATAGCAGAGGGGCCAGTTCTATGCAGCGAGCCAGGAGATAGGCATAGCCTAAAACAGAAGAGCTGGCTATGAGGATGCCAGCAGGAAGTTTTCTAAAAAGACAGCAACAGCCCTGGCCGGTGTGGCTCAGTTAGTTGGAGCATTGTTCAGGAGCTGAAAGTTTGCAGGTTCGATTCCCAGTCAGGACACCTACCTTGGTTGTTGTTTCAATCCTTGATCCCCGATCCCTGGTTCAGATCCATACAGGAGGTAACCGATTGATGCTTCTTTCTTGCATCGATGTTCCTCTCTCTTCCTTCTTCTCTCTCTCTAAAAGCATTGAAAAAAAGAATGTCCTTCAGTGAGGATAAAAAAAATTAAAAATAAAGAGACAGCCACAGCCCCAGGGGACTGTGAGCTAGCTGTGGGCATTTACCATGACACAGAGCACCAATGCCCTTTTACAAGTGTTTCACTTAAGTAAGTTCTTTCCTCTACCTCCTCCTCAGGTCCCCCTGTACTAAACCTTGAAGGTTCATAATCAGCAACTAGTGCATGGAGGAGGAGGTGGAGTAAGAAGGAAAGAGAAATTGACCACATCCCCTTACCTACTCAAGACTGTATTGGGGAATGGGCAAGGTTTTAACCAGGTGAAAGATCATAGTTCCTCCCCATCCCTGGCCTTATTAAGATGTAATTGACATATAACATTATGTAAGTTTAAGGTGGACAATGTTTTGCTTTGATGCATTTATAAACTGCAAAATGATTACCACCATATTAATTAACTACCACTTCCATCCTGCCACGGAGTTTCTCTTCTGTGGTGAGAACATTTAAGATCTATTCTCTTAGCAACATTCAAGTATATGAGACAGTGTTATTAGCTGCAATCACCATGCTGTACATTACATCCCCAAGCTTGTTAATCTTATAATTGGTAGTTTATACACTTTGACCAATATCTCTCCATCTTCCCACCCACAGCCCCTGGGGACTGCTACTCTACTCCCTATGTCTCTGAGTTTGAGTTTTTTAGATTCCACACTTAAGTGAGATCATGCTGTATTTACCTTTTCTCTCTCTGACTTATTTCACTTAGCATAATTTCCCTAAGGCCCATCCAAGCAGTAAAAGCCAATAGCTTTGATTATTTATTTGTTACATTAGAGTGGTCTCTTTAACGGTTGAAAATAACGTGATGACTTTTCAGTATCTAGGAGTAATGGGGGAGTCTCTGGCCCCTGAGGTTTTGCCTCAGAGCAGGGGAGGAAGCCAAAGAGAATGCAGGCTGGGCAAGGGGAGAAAGGGTAAAATGGATTCTGCCTGCCCTCTGGCAAGCCTGGTTTATCCAGCCAGCTGGGTATAAGCATTATTATTATGAAAGCATATTTATTATTGCTTCTGTTTGTTTTATTCAATTTTAGTTTGTTCATAAAATCAATTGAGAGTTCAGAAGGAAATATGGAAAAGAGATAAAGGCAAGAGAGACATTCACAGCTTATTATTGCTGGTGTTTTTAATCCCCAAAGGCTGGTTGTTGAAGGTCAGGAATGAGAGGGATCTGCCCTGACCAGTGTGGCTCAGCTGGCTGGGCACTGTCCCACAAAACTAAAGGTCACTGGTTTGATTCCCGGTCAGGGCACATGCCTGGGTTTGGGGTTCCATCCCTGATCCAGGTGCATATGAGAGGCAACGATCGGTGTTTCTCTCTCACATGGATGTTTCTCTCCCTCTCTTCTCCTCTGTCTAAAAGTAAATAAATAAAATCTTTAAAAAAAGAATGAGAGAAACCAGCCTGGCAATGGAGGCAACTTCCTGGACAAGGAGTGACTTAATCATGCCCCTGTGCCCTCCTCTTTATAGTAAAGGTTATTGTCTTGCGTGCTCTGAAGGGCCCCCTGAGACTGATACAATCCCTCCACCTTACGGGCGGGCGGGGAAACCAGCCCCGGGCAGGTTAAGCAGCTGGTGTGGTGTCACAGGCTCTTAAATAGCTTTGGCCTTACTCACTGCCCAACTGCTTTGTGCTGGGCCACAGTTGTGTCCCTCTGGGTGCTTGAAGAGGGCGCTTCTCCCACCATGATACTTGTGGGCTTTCATTGAGCACTGACGACATTTCAGTCACTGTTCTGTGCACTTCATAATTTTCTCACTTAATATTCCTGTCAGCTCCCCAAGATAGGTGCTATGGTTATTCTCGTTTTACCAATGCAGAGAGTCAAGCAAACTTGCCGGAAGCCACACAGCTGGGGAATGGGGGAGCGGGGATTTACAGTCAGTCAGCCTTGAGCTGCAGGCAGACCCTTGGCCATGGTATTCTACCACTCTGGAGCACACCTAGGCTGTGTCTAAAGGGGAAAGGACCTGCCCTCTGGCTTCCCAGGCTTACGGGAACAAGAGCAGGAACAGTCTTTCTTCTTCCGCCCCCTCAGCCTCTGCTTACTCCGTGCTGCTCCCCTCCCGTCTCAGTGGGAGGGGTGCAGGGTGCATTGGACCTTCCATCTGAGCCTGGGTGCCATCCCTCATCTCTCCTCTGGGACTTCGCTCCATGTAAACCTCTGTACTCTGCCTTCTACCCTGACTTAAGAGCTAGTTAGTGACAGAGGACCGTGTAAGAGAGAAGCTGTCTCAATAGGTCATTTTGCCTGGACAGAGGGCCATTTGGGGAGGCCGGGCCCAGTGAGGAAGCAGACAGAAATGTAAGGGGCTCAACAGAGGATATGAATAAGAATTTGCTGGAGGGAAGAGGAGGGTCTGGACTACCTGACAGGGTGAAGCAGGAACCAAGTGGAAGAAAGAACCAAAGAGAATTCTTGGAAGGTCAAACTGGTTAAGACATTTTTAAGAAAGGGACTCTCTTCCAACT